>JAUTXX010113806.1:0-16318 GCA_032273605.1 Panulirus laevicauda
TCATTTTATCGATCAGGATGAACAGCTGGGCTGGCTGTGGACACATTGTCGCAACCAGGACTTGAAATTGCACGCTCGACCCTGGGCGGCCCATGAATACATCACGGTCAGGAGCAGTAGCCGCTGCACCACGTAAGTGCAGAACTGACGAGGTAATACGATCAAAGAAACTGGGAATGCCTTTGTGGCAATCAAAACGGCAAAGAAGACTGTTGGATTAAAACTCAGAATCAGCGTAATAGATACTTGATGATTTAATGAAGGATATAATTCAAGGTAAGACAGACAAGATGAGAAAATGGCTCCGAGAGACTCCAAAGAGCAAAAACAGAGTATGCGTGCCAAAAAAATAGAGTCGAATCCCATTAAACGTGGGTCTTCGTAGCCTACAATTAACATTTGAAGCGAATTTATAAATCGATGATTATCTGTGTAGTACTATCTCACATTCACTGCTGGACTGGGAATTATATATATAGATAAGACACTAGTAAGTTGGAACCTATCACTTATGGAAATGGGGCACCAAAAATTACAAATGACAGAAATCTACAGAGGCTATTAAGCTTAGAAGTTACATCTATGGTTGCAAGGATCATTTACTAATTAACTATATTAACATACCAATTATTGACGGTAACATTATGAAAAATTAGCCCAGTATCAGTACAAAGATTCAGCCGTGAATTTAGTAACAACTGGAATATTTAGAGTACATGAATGCTTCTGTGCTCAAGGTGGAATTTCATTCCTTAGATACGAGGAAATTTGTCATAGATCAATGGAGAAAGTCTAATCTGGAATCCTCTTAAAGCATCTGAAGAAAGGATTCACTCATCAACATTGCCCTCCGCCAAACACCAGAAACACACAGACACACTTCACCTTGTAACCCACTCCAACCAACAATTCCAGCCACACCGAATACTGAACACTACCACTTTGTATTCCCTCAGACATGCACAACTCAAACTACACTCCTCCCAGAAATCAGAGTCCATTTCGCCAGACTCAGCTGCGGCCACCACGACCACCACCCCAATGGCACCAACACAAGTTCCAACGCACGTCATAACCCACTCTGACTTCTTTGCCACACGCAGATCTTCATAAGTTCACTACTGTCAAATATCACAAGTATTCCTTAAATATCATCTTTTATCATTAACTACTACAAATATTACGATCATTATTATACTTTTAGTAGTTTTCATTAAACTACAACTCATGATCTCTAACAACACTAATACGATCAGAATGTGACATATATCCTTAACCATTCCATTGGCTCATTGATTTCGGTTCGTTTCCATGACAGTTTTCCTTTCCTGCGCTCCACTGGATCCCTGAAAAATTTCAGCAAGTTTGTATACGAAAAACTTTCCTTCGTGAAATGATAATGACCACGAAACCAACTTCGGTCTTTGGGAGTTTTGTCTGACTAGGCTGGTGTCCTTTTAGTCTACCTTAAACCTCTGAAATGGGACGTGTATCTCTCTATGTCTCATTATAGCTGTACAGCTATCATCATCAGGGATAATAGGTAGTCATTAGGTCAGTCACCTTTACAGAGTCAAAAGGGTGATGTACTTCTTGTATGTAGACCCGAGAGAGACAATGCATGACAGGGATATAAGCGACCCAAGTGGAGAATTTAAGATATATTATCTTAAGATTATGTTCTAGAGCATTACATTAGCAGGAAGTAGAGAGATTAGATTAATCTTTTTCACTCTAAAACTTGCATCACAGTTCAACTTCCTTCAAGTTATCATACCAATTTCATGTAGTATGGAGCTACTGATAATCAAATATACTTTTAACAGCTTGAAAATATGATCTGGAAATTCATGTCTACATACTGGTGAGGCCAAACGGAATTTTGAGAAATCACAAAATGGTGCAGAAAATTACAAGCAAATCAATTAGTTTTTGTTATTAAGTCTTATATTTTTCAGTTATAAAAAAAGATGTTCTCAAATTACATTGTGTCCTGGGCTCTCTCAAAAAAAGTTAACCGATATTCATGATTCATCATAAAATCACCTTCAAGTACACGGAGAGCGAGATGGATCAGAAAATATACACGACGTTATGTATATCAGAACTATATGGGAATATGCAGCAACAGTCAGGTTCGCTCACTTAACGTAGCCACTTTAACCGCTGGAAGAGAGGGTCCAGAAGACAGCAGCACCAATGATTCCATACCTGAGTAAAATGAGCAAAGGAGAGAGAGGGGAGGAGGCCCAGAATCTACTCACTCGAAGAAAAGGAAATATAACATATACATTTCCATGTAACCACGTTAACACGTAGCAGTCCTCTGAAGTTAGGAGAAAGTCCAGAGGAAGATGGCATAACTGGAAGCTAAACAAGTGGGTGGTAGGATACAAAAAAAAACTTTTTTTTATTAGCAAGAGACTTGTGGACACGTGGAACGAGCCGAGTGAAGAGGAAGGAATTTTGCATAACAGAGAAGAGAGAGAAAACAGACGTTGATTATTGAAATGTAGGGGGCCACATGAATATAGATCTCTCTTCCCTTACGTACAAATAAAAATGATACCAAAACTGTTCTCTGTTCTAGCTACGTGCGGCGTTCATGTTCATTCTCAGCTGTGTTCATAAAGCTGCGATTAAAAGTCACAGAGGCTCCGAAAGAAAGCATTCATCCTCTTTAATTGCATTCATAATCTGAATTTAATTAATGTGCCTTCATAACGTCTCTAATTCATAAAAAGTTATTAATGTAATCTACGTTATGATCCAATAATCATCCCATTAATAATGAAGTTTTTTATCACGAAATAAGCCAGAACATTAAATCCATTTCTGACCTCTACAATATACTGCTTAGAGAGTTATTTTTACCCACCGAATTTCTTCTCAAAAAAAAAAAAAAATCTGGACGCTGGTCTTCCTCAATGTCTCTGTTCTAGCGACGATGTGACGATGTCACTGCATGGTTTGATTGTCTAAGATACGGCGCCAGTTATATGGCAAGGATGTAATCTATGACTGGTAACCCACCATCTTATTCAAACAAAACCAAATCCTTTTCCCACGATTAGTCAACACTTGGATAATCTTCGATAAAAAGCTGGCATGCGAGGCTTGAACTGTATGTCAGGGTTGACCTACTTTAAGTGGGATGCCGAAGCGTTCATCAGCATGCATCTGCATATGAACTTAACATGACCGTACATCAAACAGTGGTTGAGAATTGAACTCTGAGGGCAAAACTTAAAACATAGGTGTGGATGCTCACGCGGACTTTGGCGTCGAGGATAGAACAATAGCTCTTTCGAATCTGCTTCACTGTGGCCATGGATACTGTCGATCATACGATTCTTTTCTTTCAGTTTTACAATTTCAATTTTTCGTCCTTACCATCTGACGAGGCTTCGCTGTCCATACCCATTACTCCGTCTCCGAAACGTTATTAATTAACTATACATCTGATCCTCAGTCAGATTTAAGTCAGTTGTATCACCTTATGAAGATAAGAAGTTTATGATCATGGAAGATGATGGCATCACAAAATCGAAGAAGGATGAGGGGTTTCGTCATTTAGGATATTACTGTATCGACCAATAACATCAACAGTTGTGGTATAAGAGTAGGACTGTTCTAAAGTAAAAGTGAAACATGTGGTAGACCGGCAAATGTGCTGCCAGTTAAGTGCTAAGCATGAAGTCATCAGCTGGTATATGGAAGGGTAAAATGCAAATCGAAACGACTTTTTCTCCTCCCCGACCAAAATCGTCAGGAAATATCATGTCCCTCTTCGGTGGCAGGAATGGGGAGCTCCAACTTGGACGTATTCCAAGCAACACTTCTGCAGTGAAATCCAAACGAAGTTACTGTTGCTGATCCAGGCAGAAAGCGCTGTCAGTGACCGCTCCGTGGTGGTGGTCGTCGTCCCCTCCCCCTCCCAAGGGTTTATGACCCGGGGGAGTTGAGGCTAAGTGCCTCTCCCGTCCAGGGCGGCGGCCGGAATTAGGGAAGGAGCTTGTGTGGTGCGCGAGTCTCTCTCAAGCTCCTTCAGGATATGTAACCCAGATTACTGACATAGTGGCCCGTCCTCAGAGTTTCTGACACAGAGTCTATCAAAGACGAGGGACAGGTGCCAATGCCGTTGGTACTCTAGACTGGATATTGTCATATGCGGAAACGATATGCGGTACTAAGGTGACCCACACAGCGAACACTGACATATATCAAACCCTACGTTGATGGGTTATTGAACCCTGAGCAACGCTTTATAAACTAGAGAGGTTTGATGCCATAACATTATGATGTAGGCCTAGAACGAGAGCACAGGCTCCCGGTGGTGTGTATCGTCCTCATTTCAGGATATGTACACAAAGAATGAGAAGAGAACTAATGTAGAATCAGTACTGGAAGCAAGGTAACAGGACTAGTCCTAAGCAGAAAGACAGGAAGCAGACGAGAGTTCCCGACTGCAACACCTTGCAAAGTGGGGAAATTACAGCGACAAGTGTGTGAATCTTTTCATGATAAATCTGTTCTATTTTTTTCATAAGATCAAACATCTTAGAAAAAGATGGGATGAGAGACCAGACTTGACGATTACTCTCGAGTTGCCACAAGGTCTTTTGATGCCATTCCACCGAGGCTAAACATTTAACCTGGGATCAGACGAGGACCTTTTGAATGAAACAACAGCTACCATACTGGGAGGGAACGGAGAACACACGTCAGAGGAAACCTCCTTTAGCATCCTGGACGACCGTGATAAATGGGGGTCACTCAGACCTTAAGTGCTGAGGACAGATAATGTTTCTGATTTATTTGGATGAATATGGGCTGTACGGATCTGATCCATCACTTCGGGAATGGAGTAACTATCATAGATGGATGGAGAGAAATAGGGTCACAACCACTTGGGTTAATATCTAATGCATGTAATATACATCAAGTGGAAGAACACTTCGGCACTGAATAACCACCACACACAGAGGCATTACACAAAGCACGGACGAGGGGAAAATACCCAGTAAAAACAAGAGGACAACCTAACCTGACTTTCCTTCTTTAACTCGCTAACCCAATCTTCGTCCCCTGGTTAGGTTCCCTCCAAGGCCGAACTCTGAGCTGGCGTCTTGCTTTTGTTTCTTCTTCCTTCGCCTCCTGACGGCGACCACGTCACATGTAACCCGGCGATTCTTCGTTTAGTCACATCAGTTCAACCTGAGAACCAACACAGTTCTTTACAGTTGTCTATGTACACAGTACATCCAGCCGTCCAAAAATGAAGATGCCATTGGCACATTCACAGTTCTTATACGTGTCTGTCGTGTCCTTCGAGACTGTGCCGATAACAGGCATCCAACAGACATTTTTTGATCATTTAATTCTGCTACCCCACAAACCAGTTAATGGGGCTCCCTTAACTTCAGGCATAAACAGGGAAATGATATGGTCCTTGAAGCAAATGTACTCCCTTCCCTTTTGTGACGACGATCCAGCCTCACCAAGGGTGACTTCTTACTCGTGGGGTAGCCACTATCAGCAGGAGTCCGGTAACACCAATCAGTACGGTAAGATACATCTTGGAACATCATAAAATCCCAATACAGTTTTATGTAGAAAGTCGCAAGCATATATACATATGTAGGGAAAACATCGTCCATCTATGAACTTCATGTTGACCTTAAATACAACTTACTCTTCAACTAGATTTTAAAGGTCTGTAGATCTTCAGGAAGTACGGAATGTTGATAAAAAAAGATCAAATACCTCACTGCACAAGTTACTTAAGCTTCCTCAGCGTTGCAGTTACTTGCTCACATATACAATTGGGTTCCTAAGTGCCGTTTGCACTCGTACGCTTAACAAGTATGAATGACGAATTTGGTCAAGAATCTGTTCGCTTGTATGGTATATGTATGAGGCGTTGTGGTAGGTGCAGGGGAAATATTGTTGGAGGTGTGGGGCGTAAGGGTGATGATGACTTTGGTTTTCTAAGTGGCTTGCTGCTACCCCACAATGCTTAGTAGACACCATGATAAATTCTATGCGATTAGCACAGATATGATCGACGTCTGGAAACCACGAAATGTGGTACAATGACGGAGATGAATGTGTCTGGTAAGAACCAGGAGGGAGAGAGTGTGGGTGGGGAGGTTTCAGACAATACAATGTCTGTGGCAATTTCTTTGTCTTCAGGCGTGGGTCTCCATACCGGAAGGGTGTTTGAGGTTGATACGAATGTTGCTGCTGATGCATTCATAGGCGAGATGAATCTACGAATATAGTTACAGGATTCGTAAATCACTTTTATAACGAACCCTGTCATCCTAATGTCAATGTGGTTCGTTATAAAACGATGCAGAATTGGATGTAATATTGTTCCTTTTTCGATAATGATAATTACCTTGGCAGTTAACAGTGCAAGAATGACTAATGAGGTGGTTTGACTCCTAAGTTCCAACAACCTCACCCACACAAGACGTCTTTACGATGGTTTCATCGCTCCTAACGTGTGCAAAATACCTAATCATGTGTGCAGTTGACTTTGAAGACTCCACAACGAATAATAAACTACCTTGTTACATGAAAAATAGTCACTTTATGATTCACTTCTCATCTTTAACACATGCCTGCGACACCTCTAGATTAAAAGTCAACAAACCAAAAGCTATAATGCCATCTCGCTTTTTTTCCTCACCATGCAACATATCAAAGGTACCATCTGTAAACATCAAGTTCACAAGTAATTAGAAAATACTTCGCTTCATAATTTTCAAGGTAAAAATACACATGAAATGCAGCATTATATCAACTTGCCATCACGTTACGGGTCTAAAACTGCAATAAATGATGAGAAAATGAAATCAAAAGTGACAATGCAAGACAAAGAAAGTAATTGTAACAGTAATTTGCCGTCATAATTGAATACAAAACATGCGGGTCCTTGAAGACATCTTACGTAGTAAGTGGATATGTCTGGCCCCCAACAAGAAAGCTGCAACCAGCTATACAAGGAGGCAGGGAACTTCGACCTAATGTCAAACCTGGCCTGACGACCTCCACAGCCATAACAGAATGATAACACTGATCTACAGGAACGTTGCACCTACTGTAAAGACTTGGGAGTAAGCCACTGGCGTGACGAGCGTTCGTGATGGGAAGAGACGTGGCAAATGTAGTAATGTGAAGTTGCGCTCAAATTCCACATAACAGACAACCCATCCCTTCTAGATATCACAAGACAATATATAAAAAGTAATACCAAACTGCTGACAAAGACGGCGTTCCTGCAGCACTCCCCTGCCAGGTCAGGTCAAGCGTTGTGAAGAGAAATGAATAAGTCTGGGGGAGCGGCCGGTCGCCTCACTCCACAGCGTGTCAACATAATGTCCGGGTGAAGGAGCCATGCCTCCACCACCACCACTCTTCATTAGCAGCAAGTGTCCGCTCCTCTGATGTTGCCAACGAAGTGGGTGAACTCTATAACATATCGTTCAGTCTTCAGAATCGACATTAGATATTCGACACAATATATACTAATAGAATGATCATGATAGAGGGTAAAATATGGTCTTTGATTAAAAAAACGCGAGAAAATGTTGCCAATAATTATATACTTACAAAATGCTATGATTCAGCAATCCAAAGATAGAAGATTACTAATTCATCAAACATTTCTCTCGAGGATTCACAACTACAATCTAGATATCCAGACAACTCCACCATGACCTTCAGTAGTTACGAAACAGCTAGACCACGCACTGCACCAAAACATCAGGGAAACCCTACGTACTGAATGCCTCAGATGTGAAACCATGTAGGAGGATTGACAGAGCTACAAGATCTTACGGGAGATTACCCCTCCCCGACAACACAAGAGCTTCATTAAAATCTTGCTGACCAGTGAAAAAAAAAGGTTTTAAATCCGAATACAATTACAATTCGAATTTCCACCTAGCAGTACTTCCTCCTCAGTCAGGACAGTAGTCTGTGCTACGTTAAGATATATGGATGGGAACAAGACAGTTTCATCACAGATTGCGTGACCTACCAGCCACGGATTACAGCCGATCTGCTACAACTGTTAACACTCCAACCCACCCACCCACCTCTGGATTGCAAGTGAAGGACGTGTAACGACCCTGGGCACTTCTTTCGACAGGTGTTATGGAGCATCTGTTCCCGGCCGTACATGTCTTTAGGACTTTTTCTTTAGTTCGGATTCTCTGACTCACTCCCTCCCTCCTCCTGCACACCTTTTTTGGAACCTTCATCTGTCTGCCTGAAAATATTTTGACCGAGCTAACCCGACAACTCTCTCTTCGACCATATTGGACCGAACTGCTCAATTTATGCACCACTTTTCGGCTCTTCACCCGCTGATCCCTGCTCTATTTTTTTGATGCCCTTCTGCTTTTTATATCCAGCAGGTGACGATCCTGCGCTTCACCTGACCATCCTTTGTCTGCTGACAGCACTGGCAGGTTTCTCAGTCCTGCTGTTTTACGTGGTGGGTCAGGGGGACCTACTCAACGACCCCTTCTGCAGTTCCGGGTTCGATGCCAACCTGAGGGTACAAAAGACACCAAAACGCCTATACTGCCATCACAACAAATGCAGTGGAAGACGCGGGAAAGCCGGAGGTTTAAAAAGACCCACATAAATTGAGGCGAAGCAAAACACTGGGTAAAATTCATCAGCATCGCGTGTCCTCGTTTGATCATTTGAAACCCAGGATGCAGTGCGACTACAGTGTCCGGAAAACCCGGATTTCGAGATTTACCTGAAAACCACATGGTCATCTGAACTACCTAAACTGATACAGGACAAGAGGTCAAAAGGAACACGATCGAGGAACAGCAAATCCAAAATAAAATCTAAACCCAGTATGAAGGATTCAAACCTAAATTGAGGAATCAACGGAGATATCAGATAGCAGAGGATCGAGGAACCTCAGTTGATGAGAAAGAAGATTTGTGAACAGGAGGAGGAGGTAAACGCATCCTGCAGACAAGCTCTTGTCATCTCCTTCAACTGAGAACCAATAAAACCAGACGAAGTCAATAAACGAATACTTGAAGATTCGCAATATCGTCCTGATCATTTATACACATGAAGACAAATCCTACTGAACCGAAGAATAAAAAATTATTCGACAAATAATAAAAAAAAAAAAGGCTACAGGAAATGAAAATATATCAGAGGCCTCTTTGTAGATTCATACAGGACAACATTATTGAAGAACCAAGCCTTGGAAATTCGTCAAGGAGACTTTTAGACGGTGGAACAGCGAGTAATTAGAACGATTAGGAACGACCTAGGTAACAGGCCTCATATCCCACCATCAAACTCGTCGCATTTGGCCATAATTGTCACCATTCACAAGACCTTTATCGTCATGAAATGCACAAACTACGAGAATTGGTCAACACAAAGATTTAAGGTGAACATACGACCATAAATCGGCACTTCGTAATGATCAATAGGTCCAACTACTTCACACTAATATTTTTCAGTTACAGCACTTTATACTAAAGCAACCAGACATGAGAGAAACATGACGGAGGGGACATTAGTATTAAAAAAAACAAGGTGTATTTATCAACTGGCGACCCTAAGGACGTGATGTGAGCAGAACAAATCATAATTGACGTAGGGAGAAATGTTAAAAGCAATAACGTACTTGCTGCTGACACTACATCTAGATCTACCAGCCCAAGATTCATTTTCCTACCCATAGCTACTGCAGGAGCCCCTTCTTAAGAGAGGGGTCTGGAGTTATCCAGAACCTGTTTCTAAAGTCAAACTGCATCCCAGGGCAACCTGGCGGGTTAACACCACGACTAACAGCGTAAGTAGAACACAAATTAACCAAAGAATGAAGACTGGGGTCTGCAGACCAGACACACAAGGACCTGGTTGGCCCCAGAACAAAGCAAATAAAAGAAGTGTAATAAGAGAAGTGTAATAAATTGATATGGTAATCAGATATAAAAGAATGCCAGCGAGTAACGAAGACTAAACTCGTTCCCTCAGCCACAAAAGACACCACAAGGAAACAAGCTAACATTCCACACAAGGGACGGTTAATTATTAAGGCCCACCACAGAGTACAAGTTGCGGTCCAAGTGGTCATCTGGGTTCGAGCAGCAGCAAAAGTCTGACGATACGTAAACACACAACAAACAAATACACGGCTTTTGTTACAGCGAGTTTCCCCGGTTAACGCCGAGGAATAGTTTCTCTGCAAGGGATTCTTCTGTCCTCATTTTCCCCTGTCTCTAAACACCACACAAGTGGTCCTCCTAAGCACACACACCCTCCCCCTACAACCCCTTTTCATCCAATGTTACGCCACCTCCAACTCTTCAGCTCAAGTTTCTTAAAACTTGATCCAGACCACAAGCAGGTAAGAAGTACTCCTCCCTCAGCATCTTACGGACGGATTGTTTGGGATTGCTGAGGGAACACTGGCTGCAACTCGACCCTCGTCGGCTTCGCTGAAGATGCTTCACGCGAAGGAAGGAAAGGAAGGAGGGAGGCTTAGGGGGAGAACAAACGTCTTTACCGTATAACTGTCGTAAAAACAACACTGGGTATTTGACTTTGTTACTCTCGAGTGAGAAAATGTTTCCCGAGAAAATCTTTCATAGATAAAAAAAGATCTCCAATGTAACTTATGTATTAGTTTCAATGTAAAAACTTTCACCAAGTATAATGATATTATACATTTATACATACCGCTTCATCTGCATTAACGAAACATTACGAGACCGAATTTATACATTTTTGCCGAAAAATCTCAACATGCTTTACTATGAAATATTGCATTACATAGCATTAATAACTCACAAATCCACGCTATAACTATTAGTGATATATCACGTAACGCAGGTTATATCTGGTAGTAACAGATGGGAAAACAATAACACTGGTACCAGTCTATGGGCCAAAATTTTACGCCAGTGCACTGAACCACATTGAAAATGTGCGCATCGTCATGGCATAGGTACTTTAATATGTATATCAAATGAGAGAGAGAGAGAGAGAGAGAGAGAGAGAGAGAGAGAGAGAGAGAGAGAGAGAGAGAGAGAGAGATACTCCAGTCCATCCCAATTTCACATCAAAGAGAAAAAAAGGAAAACGTTTGATTAAAACCGTATATATGACTTGGAAATTCCCCTTTTAAATGCACACGACAACTTGCTGCTTGATTTATGGTGTAGTCTTTGATAACCACCAGACAATTATGCTATCAAGTTTCTCACTACTTCACCAGTCAAATTACAACCATTACGCCTGAAAGCGAGTTGGTAAGGGTGTTATCTTTCCGTCCGTGTGTGTGTGTACGTGTGGCCGAATTTTCTTGTCCAGTTCTTGACGCTTCGCATACATAAATTCAATCAAGGAAAGAAAATGACCTCTGATGTTTGTAAACCGTACTGTGTGTACCGAACGATGGTTCGTTAATGATTTAAAGTTCAGAATGTCAGAGGTAAGGGTCACGAGTGACATTTCCGTCATTGGCTGGCAGCGCAGTTTCCGACCACTCGCCTTGAAACGTGTCTGCTGCCAGTTCCCAGGTTCAAGTTGTCGTACTCCTGCAAGGTCCGGACGGGTTGTCACGCTTCCAAACGCAACTTGGTTCATGTCCTGTTCTCGCCACAATATTCATTTTCAATATGATTTTGTCACTTGCAAGGTAGAGACTGAACAATGCTGACAGCCGAGTATCAGAAAAGTTTCCTCATATGTATTCGCAAACGATTTTGGCTGCCGTTCTTTCCATGTAAAAGAAAATTTTCATTTACTAAAGCAGATTCCCAACAATGTCTCCAAGCTTTGAAAAATCACACTCAAGATCGGTCTTAAGTGGAACCCTCTTTAAACAACCGTTCAAAAACACGTGGGGAAACTCGGAGGTAATCGATTCAGAAATCCCTTGTTACCGTGGTAGCATTACGTTGTCAAACACAGCTTAAGCTAACGTCGTTTAACACAGCTTAAGCTGGAGTTGCGCCAGGCTCCCCCACAGGACCTTCCCCTCCTCCAGCCACAACTCGACACCCTCAGGGGATGATAACGAACCCTGTACCTGTTTAATTAAGTGTGATGGATAGTTTCAGCGAGGGAGGTCGTGTGATTGCCCCGAGACCGTGGCCATCCCTCATCCGTAGTTTGTGGTGGAAAATAACGATGTAATGATTCAATTCGTTATTCAAATAAGGTCTCCCCCCCGGAATTGACCCACATCACAGTATATATTTCGACTCCTTCCAGCGAAGTATATCATCGAAGTACGTTTTTGATCACTTCGTTGCTCTTTTTTTTTTCGTGTCTCATTCCTTCCTGCCAGGCAGATAGACGGCTCTCGTGTCGGTACACTCCATCTCCTTCATGGAGTTGGAACGCATCAACATGACAAGTTACAAGACGTCATGAGAAAGATAGTAAACGAGGCAAATTATATTTCCCAAAAATATACTTCATTGTGAGGTGACAAGTATCCAAAATGGTAAGAATTTTCTTTCAAATGTAAAGAAAAATCCCAGACCAATATCTATAAGTGACGAGGCATTTCGTTACTTCTCACCCACTGTATATGGGTAATGCCTTTTTGGCCACACGTCTGAGGCGTTGCTAGAACAAGTAAGTGTTTATTAGCTCCTGGGTGTCGTTACCTCCGTTAGTGATGGACGATATCATAGCTAACGATGCAACGGACACCTCGCTGCGCTATTCCCTCCCTCACCCACTCCATCACAATCAACACACGGTGAATATTTTAACCAAGTCGCGTACGTAAAAAAAGAACACAATCCTAACCTCCAGCAGCTGCGATTTTTAAGTATGTACAAAGTGACTTACCTCCACCACCCGGGGCTATGTTTCTATTATTTGTCCATCTTTTCTCCAGCTTAGTATATTCACGTGAGAATCACCCCCTTTCAGAAACATTCACATCTCGTCGTTAACATAACACTACGTTAAAACTCAAGTTTTGACGCTATTACAGTGTTGTACAACGATGACGTTAACTTCGTAAAATTCGTCTTCCTTTCCCAGGCTCGCTTGCCGGTTTCCTGCACTGCCTGAGAGTGCTCAGTTTCAACATTTGGTCACCCGCACCGACTTTATGAGCTCCTATTGATATGTGGAGAGGCGCAGAAGTTTGTGAGTGTGTGGGGTTGCTCTTTGCGGTGTGGGGGAAGGTGACAAATGGCGAGCGATAGAGTCGAGGGTGAGGTTTTACTACGTAATGCAGCACAGTGTGGGAGTACGAGTGATAGGGTTTACTGTAAAGGCACTAGGAAGTGCAGTAAATGCTCTAGTAAATATAGTAAAGACTCTAGAACAGTGAAATCTATAGGAAATGCATTAAAAACTCTAGAAATAAAGAGAGGACTTCTTTTAAAGGGAGATACTTGGGAATATACAACGAGATAAGGATTTATGACACAAGCACCAGATTGGAATGTCTGGGAGTGAGTGAGAACACGGAAGACATGCGAGGACAAGACGAAGGAATAGGACAAGATCCGGGAAATCCTTCGATGGAATGAAGACCGAACCAAGTAGACAATGCAGTACAGAAATGTTTGGGGTCATGATACTATCCCGGGTACGTGTCTCATCGTGGTTTACATACATCACTATAGTTACATACATCACTATAGTCTCTTACGTTCAGATCGCCCGATACAGGTTACAGTCGTTGCCCACTTGATGGAAAGTGAAAAAAAACAACTCCTCCGCATCATGTCTTCGGAATAAATTCCTATGGTGTGACCAGCCAGGAGCATTAATCGTCGCCATGGACCAGCTAGGAGCACAAGCCACTCCATGGACCAACCAGGAGCACTAGCCGGTGCCATGGACCAACCAGGAGCATAAACAGTCGCCATGGACCAGCGAGCAGCACAAACCGCTGCAATGGACCAGCTAGGAGCCAGGGGTGCACCGGGGGCACACCTAGCCAGCCAGCCAGCCCCCGCCACTGAACTCCGATGCAACTCAACAAAAATAACAAACCGCTCTTCCCTCCCTCTGTTTCCCTTCACAAGTACTTCCATTTCCCCTGTTCCTTCCCCTGTGATTACCTGTGATGGCCTTAACCCGAGGAACAATGGCTTCTGCGTCCCTACACACAGACCACAAAGTTAACACTCGAGAAGAATGTTGTTTGCAGTTTCCCCGTCAGTGCAAAGTTATTCCGTAAACTACGGGGAAAGTATTTGAAGAAAAATATATGGCCACTTTCCGCATACAAGACTAAGTGATTCTTTCTTTACATACAATGCCAACCAGAAACTTCCACATCTGAGTAGGAGTTGCACTACACATACAAGCAGTTAACAGTTAAAAGTATCTTTTCTTTAGGCTGCCACTGTGCGAGTTTTCCCAACAGGAACGTATTCATCACCTCGCCTTCGTACATCACTATAGAACTATCGTGTAAAAGATTTAGAATTAGAACTCATGGTATCTGAGGTAATTCTTATAAGAAACGGAACAATACTCTTATAACCCACTTGCCAACCTGTTGGAGACAAAAAAACTGCAGTGGAGGAGCAACTGTACGTGTGCCTGCTGCGACTGGGAAGGAGGGTCACGCTGTTAGCATGCGTGATGGCTGCAGCGGGTTGGTGGTGGTGGTGTGTGTGTGTGTGTGTGTGGGTATGATGACCGCACATTTGTGTGGCTAGTGCTTTGGATGGGTGCTGGTGTTTATGTGGCAAATGTGTTAATAATGTGGTTGTGGATTTGGTGGAGGTGTGTAATAACTTGTTGCGCGTCAATGCTAGGGGTCTGGTCGAGATTACGTTACGCGATTTGCGGCCGACACACAAGCTTATCAAAGTCCTGAAAAAAATCCCCATGTTTACGTTCCCTTACGCTAGAACTACCGGCCACACTCACCAACAACGTTGCTCCTGTGAACGTCAATACGCGCGTGTCTCTAACTTCAGAAAACGTCCAACACAACGTTTTGAACTTCCTATACGTCCACAATACAGATAGAAGCACAGCCACAACCCGGACCTTCCTCCACCAACGTCTCCACGCGCGAATCTGTTCGGGAAGAAATCCCCGTGCAACGTCGGTTTTATTAACCAATAGGACAACAGGACCACAGAAGCAAGAGCCAATCCACGCTTAACATGGAGGTGAGGGAGGTTCCACCTTCATACAAAACCACGGGACCCATAACCACACAACTACACCTACGCTAGTCATCACTACACATCTGAATTTAGACGTTTGGATGATTAAATGGATAAAATCTGGTACCTCGAACTATTCCACTGCCGTATGGGACTTTAAATAAAGTCATTATTCACCAAAAAACAGTCCTGGCGGCGGAGATGTGGTGGTATATCGGTCTTTGATACGACCTGGCTGAATGTCGTCGGTCATTCAAACATGACATAACTCCGGTACTGCAGTCACTGCTGTAAAAATGGTCACCATTGAATATCTATCAACAAAGCTAACACATCCTCTCTATGGGAGGTACCCAGCACACAAACACGTCTTAACAGGTTATTAGCAAGTAGTGGGCAGTTACCGACCAAACGGGTACTACAGTCTCAGTGTCTGGGAATTGTTTGACGATAGAGACAGACACGGCCGCGCGGTGAGCCAGCACCGCAGTTCCCCTGTCAGGTCCCCCTCCCTGGCCCAGTTTGTTGTCTTTTCTTCCTGCCTCACATGCACGCGTGGGTTACTGGCATTCAGTGTACAAACACCCTCACCATCTTACACAAGACGCTCAACAACACGTATAAAGGGGTCGACGTGCTGTCAGTGGACTGAACCAGGGCATGTGAAGCAGGCGGGGGCAAACCACTGAAAGACTGGTTGTGGATAGGGAGCTGTGGTTTCGGTGCATTACACATGACAGCTAGAGACTGAATGTGAACGGATGCGACCTTTCTTCGTCTGTTTCTGGCGCTACCCCGCTAACGCAGGGAACGGCGGACAAGTGTGTGAAGACAATACACAACCAATGGAAAAATTCTTATGTACAATATAAAACACAGAATGCGATTTACAATATACCATTTACACAGCATCATCTTATGAAGGACAATGTTAGAAAACTATTAGTTTTAACGCCTGAGCACGATGACACGACCCTTGGGTACGAAGGTACGGCCCTTGGGAATGTTGGTGTGGCCTTTCACCTGACCCTTAAGGGTCGGACTGACGTACTTAAGGGTCGTGCCGCCGTACCAATCAGTAAGTTATGTGTGAGACGCCCATCATCTGAGCCACTCACCTCACTATGATGCATCTTTTTATCAGTGAATATATA
>JAUTXX010113915.1:0-16315 GCA_032273605.1 Panulirus laevicauda
AAAAAAAAAAAAAAAAAAAAAAAAAAAAAAAAAAAATCCTTCCCATACTTTGCAGCTAGTCCCCTTCTTAATGAAGTTTGGCAAGATAGGTGTAATATTCCTACATAATCAGTGTCTGCTAGAAACCTTGTCCGCTTTCCCATACATTTTCAATGACAATGCTGCACTTACATTTTATTACTTTACTCTCCTTTGGCTTTGATTACCATCTCCAGATGTCTGGGTATGGAACTGGCAAGGTTCCTGAAGTATTCATAGTCTCCAATTTGGTTCCAAATGTTTTTGATCTCCTAAATGATGTGAACCACTGATGTGTTGCTGGAAAGCAGCCACCGGATTGTGCATTCCGAGTTTCTAGTGGATCAAGAAATCTCGTGTACTGACATTTTTTTTTGCTTCCAGGTTTTCTCTTCAATAGAAAGGTAAAAGCCAACCATCTAGAAGCACAGGTGGATGAAATACAGGGCCCAGAAGTTAAATTTGTAAAATGAAGAAGCACTCTGGAACAGTAAAAACAGAACATCATTCTTCAAGATAGCCTGAGACAAACTGTGCATCTAAAAATCTCATGGGTACTGCCATTTTCAAGCTTTCAGGTGATCATTTGGGCTTTTTCCTCCTTATAAAGGTAAAAGCCAACCATCTTGAAGTGCAAATGGAATAAGTACAAAGCCCAGAAGCAAAATTCTCAAAATAAAGTGGGACCCTGGAAGAGTAAAGACAGAACATTGTTCCTGAGGCAAACTGAGGAGGGTTGCTGATGCCCACACCATTAGAAACTCTACTCTTGGTGACCAGATGTACAATGATTATCTTCTGAGAGCATCATATGCTAGTACCCACAATAAATCTTAGCCATGTATTGCCTTTGAAAACATATGGGAGAGAGCAAGGCTTTTTGCAGACACTGTATTTCCTACTTACTGCCAAATCTGTGCCTATCTACAATATAAGAGTATAGGGAAAACAAGCTTAATAAAAAGAAAGAAACATCATATTCCATATCTTTGTCATCTGGAGCTGTGGTGTTACTGGAATCTGTTTGCATGAAGTAGTACCATGAGTGAAAAGTCACTTTGGTGAGGCTACATAATTTTGAGTAAGTACAATCTCATTAAGGATTTCTCAACTCAAGGCAGTCCATATTTTCCTGGTACTGGAAATAGTACAGCCTTGGGTTGCAAAAGCCTCTTGAAAGAGACCACGAGTAACACCAGGACTGTTTTTCAGAGATCCTGGGATTATTATAAATAAAAATGAATAAATCAGGAGTTGCCTAACATATTATTCACACCTCTCTCAATGCTCAGTCAGCATGGAATCTGGCCAAGAAAAAGGTAATAATACACTTTCCTGAAAATTTCCTGGTACTTGTAAATGCTAATCTATCATCTAATTAAAAAATAAATGTTTGTTACTTTTTTACATTTGAACAATCCATGATGTGAATTTTGTGAAATGGTATGCCCATTACACAAGTTCAATAAAACAGTTTACAGCAACTGCAAAATGAATCTGGACTCCGCACAAAGTGAAGTCCAAAAACGAATAGCAACACAACTGCAATCCAATATTATACTTACTTGAATCCTTTCCGCTTTTTTACTTTAATCATATCAACTACAGATGACCGATCATAAACATGACCACAGTGTTTGTTGCGTACTGGATCTGTCATGATCTTCTTGCTGATAGGGTCAATAATATTTATTGAGTGTTGGGTTGTTACCAGTTCCTCACTGTCATCAGCATTTGAACTTCCTCCTGGAACTGATAATATATTGTTACTCCAACTGTGAAATATTCTTCATATAATAATCATCTGTACCCTTCTATTATCATTATCTGTATTTTCAATTACAGAGGATGGATCCAATGCCTAGTCATGCACATTTTGTGAGATTCAATATTGCACAGCATAGGGCAATGAACCCTATCCCATGAGCTGTCAAAGGTAAGAGATGTAAGGGATTTGCTATTCCATTACCTTAATAGAATAATTCTAAATGAAAAAATACAATATGTCTTAAGGCAATGAGATCAGTTTCTCTTTAGTGATACTGATGCCAATTGTCTAACAGACTGTATATGTTGTTTTCAGTCAAGCAAACAGGTACAGCTTGGGTGATCAGATAGAAAATGTAAGAAATTGATTGGTTAGTTGACAACTAGTTAAGGAAGAAACTATCATTAACTGATAGATGACTTCCAACCATACAGATGACTGGGTTATGGAAGGTCTTAAGAATATATGGTGTTAAGAAAAAAGCTACTAGAAGCAGCGAGAAGTTTTTATCAAGGGTGTAAGGTGTGTGTACAAATAGGAAGAAATAAGAGTGAGTGGTTCCAAGTGAAAGTTGGTCTGCAGCAGGAATGTGATGTTAACATTGTTTAATTTGTTTATGGTTGGGGTAGTGAGATTAATAAATGCAAGAGTCCTGGAGAAAAGGGATGAGAGGGCCTGAGAAATGAGCCAGTTGTTGTTTGCTGACAACACAGCAGTGGCAGATTTGAATGAGAAACTGCTGAAAAGATGGTGGCTGGCTTTGAAAGAGTTTGTGAAAGGAGGAAGTTGAGAGCAAATATGAATAAAAGTAAGTTTACTAGGTTTAGCAGAGTAGTGGGACAGGTTGGTTGGGGTGTGAGTTTGAACAGAAAATTTGGAGAAATGGAAAAGATTCTGAGACCTGGGAGTGGACATGGTAGCAGAAGTGAGTCATAGGGTGGGGGTAAATGTTCTGGAAACACTGGAGAATAGGTGAAAAGAGAGGTCATTATCTGTAAGGGTGAAAATGGGTATGTTTGAAGGTGTAGCAGTCCCAACAACGTTGTACTGATGTGCGGCATGGGCTATACATGAGGATGTGCAGACAAAAGGAGGATGTGCTGGAAATGAAATGTTTGAAGACAATGTGTTGTGTGAGGTGGTTTGGTTAAGTAATAAGAGTATAAAAGAGTGTGGCAATAAAAAAAGTGTGGTTGAGTGAGCTGAAGACAGTGCGCTGAAATGGTCTGGACTTATGGATAGGATGAGTGAAGAGAGGTTGACAAACAGGATATATGTGTCAGAAGTAGAAGGGACACGGAGGAGGAGTAGGAGGAGGAGGAGACCAAATTGGAGATGTAAGGGTGGAATGAGAAGATTTTGAGTGATCAGTGCCTGAATGTACAGGAGGGTGAGATGTGCAGGGGATATGGTGCATTGGAAAGATGTGGTATACAGGGGTCTATATGCCATGGTAACTCCATAAATCAGTACCAGAGACCTACCTTCACTAAGAAACATTCCTCATCCTCCCCAATACTTGCACACACACCTTACTCTCTCAGTAAAAACACAACACAACCATAAGTAACATTCTAAGCATCCCATATACTTGTAGCACTTTTCAAAAGGCATTTTTGTCAAACCTATCATATGCTTTCTCAAGATCTATAATGCTACATATAATTTGTTCTCATTCTCCAAGCATTTCTCATTCACCTGGTTCACATCCTCTTTGTCTTATCAAGCCGAACTGCTCCTAATAATCATATGTTTTGAGCATGCCACCATCTTCTGAATCACTGTTCTCTACACACTACCAAGTACCCTCAAGACAAATTTCCTTGTAATTGAAAATTCATTATTGATCCCTTTACCTTTATAGAAGGGCATGAAACATGCATCCCACCAGTCCTTACACTAACCTAGTTATATAAACATCAAACAGCCTGAAAAAACTATCGATAGTACATCTCCCCCTCTTTTGAGAAACTCTACTACAATCCCATCTACTTGTGCCAATTTGCCACACTTCATCCTGTGCTAGATTTTCACTGCCTTCTCTTTTCACCTTGCTATCCACCATGTCTCACTCACTTTGCATACAACCTTGTCCCAAACACACCACATCCATCTTCCAATCATCTTACACATTCAGCAGTCCTTTAAAATAATTAAACCAACTCTTCTTCATATCTTTGCCTGTTACCCCCAATTCCCCTTTTGCTTTAATTTTCCTCACAGAAAGATTTGATAAATTCAGTCACATATGTTACTGCATTACCAATATAAAAATTCCAAACTACCTTATAAGGTGATAATACAAATATTAATGCAAATGAAATCATCAATTATCTAAATATTTCTATCTGTGTTGAACAGCAAGGCTGTGTAGTAACATGATATCTATAAAAGCTTCTAGGTGAATTATACATACCACTCTGTGCAAGGAGTTGTTCCCTAAACGTCTTCACACTGGGAGCATTATCTATAACTTCTTGAATATCCCTGTCTTGTTCTAGCTCCTCTAAACTCTCTAAATAAACCTGTAATGAAATAATCATAAGACAGGGACATATTCTCATTAGATGAGTAATTATCTACTTGTACATAGAGAGTGGGGCCCCCATCTCTTTAACTTTCTCTACTCTCATACTTTTCAAATGTTTGTTAACTGTCTACATCCATAGTTTCATCACTTTATCTACAACTTTATTTCTTTAAAGGTATCTTTCTATCTCTTTTCTAAAAAGTTTACTGCCAGGAACTTATGTTATCTTTGCATCTTTCAAAGGCCTGTTTGCCACTGTTAGTCTGATTACGGCCATCATCAAGATTCCCCTTATTCTTCTCTCCATGGCAGGAAATATAACAGCCTCTTATATCTCTCTGTAACTCAGCTTTCTGACATCTGGTACCATCTTTGTTGCCCTCTTCTGGATTTTTTCTATTAGATTTTTATGTTTCTTTAAGTGAAGAGGCCAAACTTGAGATGCATAGTCTACATTTGGTATAATATAAAAAGCAAATACTTGACTTTAAGTATTCAAGTACTCATACAAAATCTTAATAGCAAATAATTTGCCTCAAAATTCTCCTAAGGTGGTCTTTTTGCAATAGGCTCAGTACTGTCAACACTCAATTCCTTTTCACACATATTCTTGTACTCTTTTTCCTGCCAGAAGCAGATCAGCTGGTAGTGGCTACCCATGTGGTTGAAAAATAAAATATATGTACTTGTACGTAATGAAAAAATATGGAACTCAAACTAAGACTTTGGAGAAAGACAGTAAATAAACTAACAAATAGTTTATCATTGCAAGTCCTCCTGGAGGTGTTAGGAGATGAAATTGTACAGTATTTGAGAAATAATTAGTCATTTTTTATTCTTTCAGGCAAATACATTTTTTCCATGGAGTCACCCACTCTATATGATAAAAAAAAAATCCCAGACAGACATCTAGGACTTACCAAAGTAATTACAAGAAATATGATAATCAAATATGAAATATGGTATCTCTTCACACAAGACTCTCCTCCAAGCTCAATGACTTCACCTTTTTCCCACCAATATCATTTCCTCTTTTCTAAAAGTCTCTACAAACCTTCACCTTGCCTCCACCATGTTATGATAAGACATCGCACAAAGTGCCCCTCTTAGCACTTTAACATCCAACAGTCTCTCTCACACATCTATCACTTACTAATATTCCAATAATGCCTGCTTTTTATCTGACCTACTCACCCATGTGTACTTAAGTAAGTCCCTCTTTTTTAAATCAGGTATTCCAAATTCCTTTTTCACCACAGACCTCCACAGGCTGTTAACCATTTTCATTTACATCAGTGGGTATCCCATGCCCCCTAATTATACCTTCAATTGCCACAGTACCCACATTCACATTCAAATAATCCACCACTAAATCCTGATCCCTCACATTAAAATTGCAAACACAACTCAGCACCTCCAAACATACTTGCCTCTCTTCCTTCTCTCACTTTCACACTAATAATCACCCATCTCTTGTAATCCACTTTCTCAGCTACATCAGCCAGGACTCACTTCCTTATGCTTTTTCACACATTTTCACAAATCCCCCTTCACCAAAAATACAACCCCTTCCTTGCTCCCACACTAACCCCTGATTTTACTCGAGAAACATATCCAAACAGTTCTTCTCTCTCCCCTTTGAGGTTTATTTCAATCTCAATCAATACATTCAAACATACTACAGTACCTAACTCTCCCTTCTTCTCAAGTTACAGCCAAATACAGTCAGACACACCAGCCTGAAGCTTCAGGTATGATGAGCACTTCTCACTTCTGTTCCACCTTTTGGAAAATGAAGCACAATGGGACAGTTTCTAGCCCATTTAAGGTGGCTTCTACAAAATAAAAGGAATGTGTGGGAAGTAATATTTCTCCTCTACTCCCTAGCTGCTATTTTCATTTTGTGATGTGGAATTAGCATTGAAAGAATACAATGAATGAGATGTTTGTACAATTACACACATGCTGTGACTGTTATTTCACAAGGAATTCACAGATATACATGATCCACTAGTTATGTACTAAATGTCTGCCAATAAGTGAATATAATATGCAGTAAACTAGTCTAAAAGCAAACAGAGGAGCAAGAGATAAATCATGTATGACTGCACACACAAACATCTTGTTTCTTTACCTCATCATATTTATCTGAATCTGGCAATTCAGACTCTTCATCCACTGCTCTTTTTACAGCTTCCTTAGCTGCTTCCTTAGAAAGAGCCACTTGACGCTCTGCCTCAACACAGCTTATCAAGCAATTTTCAAGGTCAGATAAATGCTTGGCCTTGAGCGCATCTAGAAGAATAAGCAAAATCTTTGTCATAAAATAGGTAAAATAAAACCATTAAATTCAGCATTACTTATCAACTTTGGATGGGGATATGCTGATGGTTGAAGTGTTGGATAAGCAATAACAGGTACGAGAGAGGTGTGGTAATAAAAAAGAATTTTGGTTGACAGAGCTGAAGAGGGTAAGCTACAATGGCTTGGACATATGGAGAGAATCAGAGAGGAGAGTTTAACAAAGAAGATATATGTGTCAGAAGTGGACAGAACTAGGAGAAGGGAGAGACCAAGTTGGAGATGGAGAGATCAAAGTGAAAAAGATTTTGAATGATCATGGGCTGAACATGCAGGAGGGTGAAAGTTGTGCATGGGATATAGAGACTTATTGTCAACGTACTGTCAATGGACTGGACCAGGTCATGTGAAGTGGCTGGGATAAACCATGGAAAAATGTGTGGGACCTGTTTGAGGATAAGGATCTGTGGTTTTCACGTATTACACTTGATAGCAAGAGAATGTTCATAAGCAAGTGTGGCCTTTCTTCTTCTGTTCCTGGTGCAACATTATTAATGCGGGAAATGGCGATCAAGTACGAAAGAAAAACTTATAACTCTGATTCATGCTTTCGTAAATAAGAAAGATACAAACCATTATAGTTCGATATTAGAATAATCTACAAATGTCTGAAATCTTACTGTGTCTCAACAAATCTTACTGTGTCTCAACAAATTACATGGAGTGATCCAGACTAATAAAATAAGGCATTATTGTTGCCCCATGTCTTGAAACAAGAAAAAAGTAATTCTTAAAAATTATGTTTTGTCATATGTCTTTGGCCAAAAAATATAATGTATAAATATACATATCTATTTATTCAATCTATAACTAAGACATCTTTCTAAGAAAGATATATTGGTGTTAATCAAGTTCTCTTTCTATAGGCTTAAATTCTCACCTGGAAGCAAGAATATGTGGGTACACATGATAATTCTAGGTTCAGTGGGTCCTAAGAATGCACAATGAGGTGGCTGCTTCCTGCCACACCTCCTCTGTCTCTCGCCTCATTCAGGAGTTAAGACCCTATGGACCCAGAATATAGATCTACAGATGGTAATCAAGGCCAAAGGAAAGATGATAGAGCACTAATATGTACGTATGATATCACCATTGTAATTAGGGCAGATTCCAGCGATTCCTACAAGGAGTTATGTTGTTCAACTTTTACCAAATCCAAGCAGTGTGGAACATAGTCAGCAGATCAGATGGCAGCAAAAATTGATGGAGAAGTGTAACGTAAAGCTGATTCATCCCATCCAAACAAGGTGGAATCCAACAAATTTACCTACACCTCCAACAAGGAATCTCCACCCCAGACCCTACTCTTCCTCAGGAAACCCTAGTCTGCCTTAGCGTAAGACAGAGGTGGCAAAAACAAGACGAAGTCGAAAATGAAATACCAAAATAGTTTTATTAATTAAGCAGAATAACCACTACGCCAAGTCAAAGTTGATAACTTACCGTCCTCCACGAACTCTAAAATCATGAAGGCACACTTAGTCACTTGATCACGGGTCTTCTCTAAATTTTGAAAAAATGCGTTATCATAATCATCCGTCATCTTGAAGGCAGAAACCACTTAATCTACACTGGTCTCATGACATAAACGTTTGTCCCCTTCGAAAACAATAACAAAGAAAGTATCTAAAAAGAAGAACAACTCTAAGCTCTTGTGACGCGGGGTATACTAACACTTGCAACTCCCTGACAGTGCTGCCACCTAGCGACCCCTGCCTCAGGCATCGACGACCAACACGTTTGTTGGTCTATTATTTCTTCTTTCATGCTCTTTCATTGTCAGCATCTCCCCTTCTTGGCTAAATATAGTATAAAACTGAAAAGACTTCTCACTTCTCGTGGTCCAGAGTGCTGTGTATAACCAGATGAATTAATGTTTAATGGAACATAGCGTGATGAATTCCAGTACTAATTTATATGGTCATACTCCACTATTGCATGTCTTATAATTCTTTCAGATATCACATTTTGATATCTTATGGAGCAAAAAAGTTGAGAATTACAAAAAGCTTTCGATACAGTAACCACGATACTTTGTCTACATCAATATATACTAGTCTTGATGAAAATTCTGTGCATCGGTTTTACTCATTTCTGTCAGGCAATACAATGATCCCAGACGTTAATAAATTTGATGTGAAAGATTTAACAGTGTAGGGTTTGAACAGGTTCCTCACTCCAGCATCTTGTCTCTGGTAACATGACGGCGAGAGTGTAGCACAAACTTCTGCTGTACGGAGATGATTGAATAAATTATTTTATCAGGGAAGCAACTGAAAAAAAAAGAAGTCAATTTTGTGTATCAGGTTCTCATCCATGCTAGATCCACTTCTTATTTGTTGGCTATACACTCGTCACCACAACTGCAGCTTGTTCTAAGGAACGCCATATGAATGGGAACCCACCATCTGTAAAATTCCAAGAAATGATGCATCCTACAGTACGTTACCATATCTACAGGCGTATACGATTTTTCCCTCGACATACTTTATCAAGACAAAATGTCAAGGGATGGAAGTGGTAAAATTTTTCTTACCGGTAATACAGTTCTGGTAGCCATGTAGGAAACATTTAGCAAAAGAGTGGATGAGACAAAGTTTCAGGCTTCTTAAAAGGGACGAATGACCATTTCCAAGTGTGGCGCAGTGTGATTGGAACAAAGTAATAAAACATTCACGGGAGACATTTAAAATCATCCGTCGAATAAAGTTTAGGCAAGATCATTGTGATGGGTGACGAATGGGAGACTGGGGTCCCAGAATGTCGAATATGTACAAAATAAACACGTTGCATTGTAGACTTCCATCTGAAGGACGCTCATTAAATGTACAAAAGTAGCGTAGAAGACTCGAGTTGACAAGAGTACAAGTTTCTAAAAGTAGAAACGATTGGAGAGGACAGGAACAATGCAGACATGATGATGGTATGGAATCAATATGATTAAAATAGTTTAGAATATTTGCCTGGACACCAAAGAGTTATGCCTGGGCATCATCCTACGTTGGTTAACTACCACTTCAAACTCCTCTCTAGATACGAGATTGTTATTTAGAGGGAAAAATAAGTTTCCAGATTATCATAACGTTGTATCTGGCGTCTTAACAACGCGAGCATAATGACCCTTGGGTGATGATAGAGACATTATGACCACATATAGATCCTTATGGCTCATGCCAAATGGCACACCATATCTGTGGTCAAAGTTGACGTTCGGTATAATCCAACTGCTCAATAAGAGTTGTATCCCGTATTGATGGTATCAAAGCTTCATCCTTGCTGGGCCATTCAATCACTTGGGTTAGAGGAGAGCAGTACAACTACTTTTAATGTCTCCTAGGTTTTGTCTAACGTAGCCTTACGTAAGAATTATTCCATTAAAGTTGCGACATTTTTGTATCCACAATCATATATTTCATCCCCAAGACTATATCCCGTCTTAATTTCATAGTCTCTATTTAAATATTAGACCTTTATGTTTTCTTCCAATTTTCATCATATTCCATATATGTAATCCTTCTTGTAACTTCGTAGCTTTTTTCGCTTGTGTTATCATAAATTTGCCAAATGCGTAGGTTTCCCTTCATCATATAACTGATCGATTTCCGTAATAAATTTCAGATTCCCGGGTTATTCTTCGGACGATAATTCCATACAAACTTGCAGACTAACTAGTTCCTGAACTTATAGTTTTGGGAAATTTAAGTATCCCTATTCATTCTAAGAAGAATGCCACCTATAAGACCCATTATACTTCAGTATGAGAGCTACAACAAGGATGGAACTCCTAAAGCTTCGGTCATGTCCCTTCAAACAATCTCGGCTGACAAAGCCAAACTCGGGAGAATCTGTCCTGCTCGGCTTCCTACATTAATCCTTCCGGGCTTAGCCTCCCGTCCATTTCTCCCTCGCCTAAAGGAGCTAGTGGTAAACCATCCCCAGGACGCAGATAAGCGAATTTGTACGCTACGAGACACTAGGATGTAGATGTAAAATTATTACATTACACTGAATCACATGGTAAACCTCTTTAGCAAGTCTGCACAATCCTTGGTTATGATGTTCTGGCCTTCGACTTTTCATATTTGGGTGAAAGATCACATACTCAAGGAGTGTACCTTGCTGTTCATGGATTTAATATTTTCTCACCCTCATAATACTACACGAATAAATTACAGTTTTGAAAAGAAAATAGTCTGGAACTTTGCTTCCCCAAGTTTCCTCAAAGAACAATTTTCATATCGCAAAGAAAAGTCTTCCCTTTACCACCGCTTGAGGTTTACGGCTTTAAACTCTTAATGTAGTTAAACTTCCACTTCGTTCCCTTTAAGTGTGTCAAGTAATAAAGTTGCACGAAGTTAGTGAACGTGTGCTTAGGTCGGGCCATTATTATTTTTTGTGGTGCTCAACTTAGTGTGCGAGACTTTCTACCATTCATTCAACGATGTTTTTGTAATGTCAGAAGTCTTGTCCTGTTATGCCACACTTCTGACAATGCGACATCTTTCATCTATGCTTTAGGGAAACTAAAAACTATTTAAGAATAAAGAATATAATGTTACTGAACATCCGAGTGAAACACTACAGACAAATTATATAAATTTACAGGAAATCATGGCTACAAAGTACGCTACTGGAACATCATTTCTTTTTACTTTAAAATATACTAGTATTGCAGAAGCCTGCAACAAATTCTGATATGCAAGAAAAGTCTATGAACAGTCCTGGTAACAAAGTTATCCATACAACTGGATCATGAAGTAATCAAGATTATTATCTTTTGAGTGTGTACTTCTCGAGGAAGATACTCTTAATATTGCGATTTGAATTCTGACCAATACAAGCGAAATGTTAAAATAAAAAATAAAAAATGTTCCTCATTGACGCGTTAACACAGGAGGAGGGATCATGGAAGGGTGGGTGGGTTTAGGAAGTGGTGGATTCCTCGCGTTCCTCGATGGTGCTCAGTCCCCAGACCGTGGTTGTTGACGCTCGTTCTCGCTGCTCCCAGGAAGTCAGTACACATCGCAGGCGATAGTCTGACCACGTCTGTCGGGAGGAAGATAAAGGTTTAACTTCTCGAGCCTACGGTACTTAAGGATACGACAGGTTTTTAGTCTAGCCTTTATGGGTCAGGTGAAAGATATCACACACAAGGGTCGTAATGCTACAGTTTCTGTTAACCAAATCCTAAAAATTTTTTCACCTCCGAGAAGTGTGTTATAAAGGTAATTTGTTCAGCATCAGTTTCAAAAAAGCTTTCTAATAGCTAGTACATTACATTCTACAAACACCAGTTATTCGAAGAATTAGTTCACAAAGGGTAAACAAATTAACACAAGAATCTATGAATAAAGTTGAAATATCAAACTTAAAAACAATGCCGATTACATATAGCTGTCAACGTTTTGAAAAGTTCACGAATCTGAATTAGTTCGAAGTTAATTACCCAAATCCTCATAATTTCGCCTTCTAATGCCATGCAGAAAATTGCAAGGCGAAGCAGTAGCTTCCTGGTTATCTTGGCTACGATGCGGCAGAGGTCCATCATAGCTCTGGCGGTCACACTGGCAGCAGATCTGGGGTCAAGGGAGGACACCAAGGGAAGCAGATTCTGGAGAATGGCAGAAAGGCGGGTGTATGTGTGCAGGGCCAAACTGTACATGATCCGGGCAACTGTTGTCAGCTGGTTCACGCCTAGCCACGGTTTCGGAGTCCAGTACCACTCCCGAGCAGCCCTCGCGGCACATCTAACCTGACAAGTTACGACTTACTTTGTTTAGCATTTCTGCATATTTTTTGTAAATTGGGATTGGATTATATAATCTAGGCTTAAGATACATCAAAATACTCTTAGAAATTTAATATGTATTATATATATTACTTTTATTAGGAGAAAGTGAATTCCATAGTTTCCCTAGTAATAGCAGTACACCTAGGACGACTGTTGTAAATGTTTGGATGAAAACTTGGCCAGATTGGTAGAAATTTAGTTCCCTCTCTGTTAAGACTACAGTAAGTAGGATAGTTCGACACTCGGTCGTAACTTGTTCATGATCTGGTCAAAAGTTATGCCATGCAACTCTTACTATACTGTTAAGAGATTTTAATTTACCAAACTCGCCTAATTTTAAACAGTAAATAGGAATTAGAATTGTTCCAAACTTGGTCAAGTTTTCGTCTGCACAATTGGAACGATGCAGTTAACTTAAACTGCAGGAGAGAAGGCACGACCGAAACGTTCCGAAGGTTGGTGGTTGCCTAACCGAGAAGCACTGACGTCATTACCCTAAGTTACACCCCTGATCCACAAATCAAATTACATTCATTGGCGCTAACAAAATTATCTTTGTCAGGAAAATACAAAGGACTGCTTCATCTGTGTACTTCTACCAGCTGTCATGGATACTGTATAGAAACCAGAGCCACCATCCACAGATAAGGCCCAGAGAAATATACAATAGTTTCCTCTCATCTGTTCATACGGTACAGTCTGCCCACAGAGAGCGTCACACCTCTGCATACCACATCATTTATTCGCTTTATCCCAAGCAGAATTCTCAACCTTTAATGTTCAGGCCTCTATAACTTAGCCAAGCCTCCCATTCAATTTTTCCATCTCAGTCTTTCACTCGTTTGCTCCCTCCACTTTGACTCTTATCCAAGTCTGTTTACTCTCCTTCGTATTACCAAACAACTTGAGTACACCTAGACATCGATTTCCAAATTGTACCTAGCTTGTCACCACGCACCTAGCATAATCAAAGCACTTGCTTCTCAGTGTCATAAGGAAATAAATTTTCAATACATTCACCCACTCCAGTTTTTTCAAAGATGAATTCAGGGCTCAAGACGAACACTGGGACTATTAAACATGTCCATCCGATCCCTGAAACAAGATCTCTCTTCCTACACACTCCCCATAAATCCAAGACCTCTGCCTTCTCTCCCACCCAATGATCTCTTAGATCCAATCGTTCAGTTCTCTGCAATATCTACCCAATGGTATCCTAAAGACTACTTCACGTTCACACCTGAACCAGTTTCGCCTCTGCTAGTCGTATAATGCAGCTTCTCCGGGTTCGTAAAACATACATTTCCATCGTTATAAAACACTGTAAATTTCATCATAAAACTTGCAATTAGGATTATAGTGCTCACGTGAACCATAACACGACCCTTTTTCTCGCGGAGGTGCCCTTGTTCTAGATTTAGAGCAGGGTGCCGAGGGACTTGACATCATGATTCATAGTCTCTCCCTCACAGTTGTCAGCACAGACAAGAAAAACCAACCGCAAGTAAACATTGACCCACAACTCTGTGTGGGACGAGACCAGACGGCTAAGACGGACGAAAACTGATCGAAATAGAAAAAATGTCTATGATCGAGCAGATGAGACGGTCCCTCACGTAAAATCCTAAATGGATTTCCAGTTTAAATCAATAATTCTGTAACTACTAGCTTAACTCCTCGAGGTGTACGGCACTTTTCATCATGAAATTGTGGTGTATGGCCCATTTCTAACGTTAGGTTGACTTAGGCCATCACACCCAGGGGCTTGCATGGCGCTTATGGGATTAAATGCAGAAAGAACATGCAAGTTATTAGGTAAAAATCGTCACTTTATCGTGCTTGGCTGCACAAGACGGAAGACCTGCGAGGAAGAAGGTTATGGAGAGCAGAGTAACAGATGCTGCCTAATCCATCTGAATGACTGTGGGAAAGGGAAAGAGTTCTGACCAGTTGTGAGGCCGTGAAGGTGGGGTTGGGACTCACCAGCTGAGTGGGTCTGGAAGAGTCACAGTCCTGATGATGTGGGTGGATAACGGAGTGGGTGACCCTGAAGAGGCGGAGTTGGGTCTTGTGGGCTAGTGTGGAGGCCTTCGTCACCACCCCACCTCCCCTGCCGTCTGTGGCAAGAAAAATACAACAGTTAAGGTGCTAATGTTTAACAAACGTTTCTGCCTCGCCACATAGCTCCTAGAAACACTACAAACATTAAATAAAGTCCAAGTATAAGGAATGGAAATTACAGATCATGCATTCTTGAACAGGTTTCTCATTGTATAGAGGGTAAAATGAGCAATTAAATATCCTGAAAAGAAAATGTGGCGACTAACGCTTGAAAAGATATAAAAGTCTGTTTGTATGGAAGAATCTTTGAAAGATGGAGTTTGTCTAGATCAGTTATCGAGTGGATGGATTCAAGACAGTGTCGACTACGTACAAGACACCTTTTGCTCTGTGGCGTGGACGGAAGACTTCCACATGCTTAATTCTGTATTGAAAGTAATGCTTGTGCGAGGGTTAATGAAGTGAATAAGAGCATTCAAATAATCTGGAGCTGTAAAGTCAGTTTTTATACCTATTTGCCTTCACACATTCATGCATGTATTGTTTTGAAATGTAGAGTGTGGGATGCAAATGAACTCATGGAGTAGTGGTGTACATTACTACGCTAATAAGTATACCACATCTTTTTGGATGAATGAAGTTGATTAAGGTCCCTGTACAAGGATGAGGTAAAAGGATATTTTTTTTCAGACAATATAAAAAATCAGTATAATGGTTGAAAGTATTTGTCAAGTGAACGGGACACCTGTGGAAGAATGATCAGTATATCAGCGAAGTTTAGCTTAAAATGCAGGGTTCAGCAAGGCCGAATGATGAACAACCTAACCATGCTCAACGTTAAAGTATTCCTAGGTTCTGAAATGTGAAAGTTTTTAAAAATAAATATGGATAACAAGGAAACTTGGAACAGAGATGTTATTTATTTTGAGCATGATGTGGTTAAGGAATCTTTCAAATGGCACATGGAAGGCAGAGTCTTACAATGCATCGAATTCACAGTTAGAATACGAAGAGGATTTCCTCTAGTATTGTTCAAAGCAACTCGACAGCTTTACAAGAAATTGCTTTTGATATAGACCTAATCCCACATCCAATCCCCACGAGCTCCTGACAATCTCCAACTCTGGTAAGTCGTGGGAACTCACTCGACTCCTGGAGGTCGCCCTCCTCTGGAGGAAGGTAGTAGTCCAGAAGAAAGTGGGCTGCTTCCAGCAGACGCTCGGCGACTTCCGCCGCCGTACGGCCTCTCTTGGTGTTCGACACTAACTCCACCTGCCAAAGTACTGGTGGTCAAGCTCAAACAAATCAAAGATATTCTTAAAATCAATCACACGGCTTGTACCCAAAAGACGCTCACGCTTTCACAAGTTTACCCAAATAAAGCCTCGCTACTTTAAGAATTATGCCTTACCTCACCCTTTTTTTAAAATAGTCCCTAGAAAATTATGCTTAAGAGTCTGACTGGACTATCACCGCTTTATGTGGTTGTAGAGTTTCTTTAACACTTTCATATATTGGCTATTACCGAATAATTCTTGAATATATTAAATGTTGAGGGAACTCCTACACGTTCTCAACTAATAACACAACTATCCGACGCGAACTCTGATAATTACGAGGATACAGAGACAACACACCACGCCAGCCGTACAGCAAGGAAAGTTATCAAAAGCGGCGCAGCTACGCATACCCGTTATATGGCCAATTTTTTTTCCTCTCTGCTTACCGTGATTCCGGAGAATTTAAACTAGAGGCATACCTTGCCAATACGCTTAGAGCTAACGAA
>JAUTXX010114136.1:0-16313 GCA_032273605.1 Panulirus laevicauda
ATTAGCGAGGTAGCGTTAAGAACAGAGGACTGGGCCTTTGAGGGAATATCCTCACCTGGCCCCCTTCTCTGTCCCATATCTAAAGAAAAACATTTACTCAAGGACTCCTTAATCACAAATGCACCCCTCCTGTCCCCTTTATGGGCCTGATTAAAAACCACAAAACTCTTATCCATCTGCTTTACACATCTAGGTTAGCAGTGACAATCAAAAGTATTACAGTATTATCTTATATATCAATAATGCTTTTTGTATAATCTTAATGATATTTCTAAATAAATAGTGTATCAATTTATTTCAACTGCATTTTCAGTACACCACCTAAGTGTACTTTATAAAGTATTCAGATTACAATCTATGGACCTGTTTCTAAAATTTTCAAACTTTCAAAATCTAAACACTGTTTGGTCCAAAATGATATGGATTTTCAAATCTCATCCTGATACAATTTGTCAATTATCAATCTCTAATATGAATTTGCAAATGAAATTCTTTACCAAATAATAAAGTGTTTTCGAGAAGTATTTTTGTGTATACTAGACAAATCAGTATTACACTTACCTGTCTATCTATCCATCTTTCTATTCATAATATCTAACTGCTTTGTCATCTATACAGGTTGCAGAAAATGCATAAACACACTTTCTTAATTAGTTTTGCAAGACCTGAATCTCCACCCTGCCTGCAGGCTAGCAAAAGTGCAAAAACACGCAGGTCCATGGGAGAGACTTTCTTATCCTGTCATTCTACTATTCATTACACACAGAACATCTCTAGGATATCTGGTTTAAGAAGCATACCTTACAAAGCATGCATAATACCTTCAGAGTCCCCTGTTACATTTAAGGTATGCCATCTCCTCTTTTATTCTAATTATGGCATCCCATTGCAGTAATTGTCTTTCTCTTATTCTATGCCTAATACATATTGTGCATCAATACTTATGACAATTATGTTTTCCTAACCTGGGCCCATACGTTGACTCTGTTGCCAAGGCAGCTGCAACACAGCCAATTATGCCTGCTAAAACACCAGGCATTCCATGTAGGTTGTGTACTCCACAGGTATCATGGATCCTAAGGCGGGAAGCTAAGAAGGGCTGCATGAAATAAAAAGATGTTAGTGTAGCTCTCAATACAGTGGTAAATGATAATAACAATAATATAAATCTCATGCTAGAGCAATATCTATACATGAATAGTGATATAAAAAAAAGAACTGCATTATCATCATTGTCATTATCATTATAATCATATAACCCCAGGATCCTTTTCCCTGAGGAGGTTAATTCATAGTTACAAGTACTAATGGTGAAATTTAACCATAAAGTAGGACTAGCACATAGCACCCATTGCATTGCTGCATTTCATTAGGCAAAACATTAAGAACTTTCTCGCTTTCTTGTTAAGCTCTTAAAAAACATTTTCTTTAGAGCCTTTTAGACATAACCATGGATTTGTTGTGTATCTAATTAATTTGGTTCCTTCATATTGTTTGGTTTTTAGTCACAGTACCCAGCACTCATTTTGGAACAGCAAATAATCAAGAAGTCATTTCCCACAGATGACAGATTTTTTTTTGCAATATTTGAATTACTGTGCTAAAGAACCCTAGCAACATAAACTGACACATACATGCTTAAGCTTTACTAACTGTCAAGGGCCTAAATCTTTGTGCACTGTTTCTATCTAACCAAGTGTATACCCAACAAACCCAGAGAGTGATCATCCTTCTAACTTATTCCTTGTTCTTGGAATTGGAACTTTCTCTAATATCAGATTCAAAATCACTCTCCATGGGCTCCTGACATGTGGAGATATAATAATAAACTGTTTAAATCATCTGAACCACATAAATTTTTCATATTTATAATACACACTTAAGTGGGGACCATGATAGGTTGACAACTTGGTAGCTTTCTTCATTGATTATCTCTGGGTAGATAAGCCTTACTGATATTTCTGAATGCTGATTAGAGTAGGGGCTGATTTGGCATCTACATATACCTCTAGGGAAGAATAGGATCAAATTCTTCAACCTCACATAACAGTCAAAGTGTTCCAAGTCCTGAGTTATAAAATGTTTCTAAATTCTCAAAAACTTATCAAAGTGCTTTAGATACCTGGGAGCAGACATGGCAGCAGATGGAACTATTGAAGCTGGAGTGATGTATACAGTAGGTGAGAGAGAAAGAAGCAGTTTTCCAAAGAAAAATGTAGTGGAGCTCCTTACCGTGAGGTAGACATAACCCAGGACGGAGATGGTGCCAGCGATCATGCCAACGAGCACAGCACCCCAGGGATGAATCATGAGATCAGCTGCAGTTCCTACAGCCACACCTCCTGCCAAAGTGCTATTCTGGATGTGGACCTGGCCAAGAAAGAAACAGAGCAGATTGATCCACTAATGACATTGCTAAGACTCCAGAAGGAGGGTTTCACTTCTGCTCTTATTCTTACCAACAGAGGAAGCAAAAAGTCAAGACAGCTAACTGTTGACCTTCCTGGGGATGAAAGGAGCAAGGGATATAATTCACTAATGACTAGCTCTGGTAGATGGGAGGAAATTGACAAAAGGTTAATGTTACTCACATAACCTTATCAAGAGATGGAGGGATTAAAAGTCACTGAAGTGAATCTATCATTGTGTGTGAGGGGTCAAGTTATTCTCCTGATCAAGGAAGGGAAGGAGGGAGATTGATTTAGTCAAACATCTATTAAACTATGCAAGTTATGGAAAGGGTCAACTGATTCTATAACTGCACTGACAATAGGAGGAAGGAAAGGGTCAACTTCCTTTAGTGGTATGCCCTAAGTACATGAAGGACTGGGAGACGAATCAACCAATCCCATGAATGCAACCTGACTATGGGAGGTGGATGGGAGGAGTTGTCTAACTGATGACCTAATATGGGGAGAAAAGTCTCTTAACTCTTCTAACATGACCAGGTTAGGTAACGGAAGGAGGGAGCCAACTTGTTCCAGGGAAATGGTAGGAGGGTTCACCATAGTTTATTTTTGTCTTGATCAGAGGAAGATGGCATGAGCCATCCTATCCAATTAATGGGGTCTGACCAGAGGGGATAAGAAATGAGAAGTCAATTTACCATTCTGATAACCTTTGATTGGAGGATAAAATTCTGTCAGATGGTGGAATGAGGAACTAATCACATGGTAAAAGACCAAACAGTAAACTGACTGCCAATCCCCCCATAACAGTTAGATAACAGACAATGGCCATATCAAATTAATGAATTTAAAAACAGCAATCATTAGCCATCCAATTCAAGGATGAACAAAGATATCAAATAATAAATGCTGTCCCTACCATATCAAACTTCTTTTCCTTATGGAGAAGTGAGGAGAGGGCAAAGGAAGTGACACAACAGGCTATGAGGGAAATATAAGTGTTGATTACTCCTCTATGCTGGTCATCCCCTGGAGCTGCCCCAGCATTAAATGAAGGCCAGTACATCCAAAGGAACAGTGTACCTGCAAGTAGAAGTATGAAAATGTATCTTTGTATGGTGCTGAAATCTGACAGTAGCTATCTTTACAACCCTTTAAGTGAAGTAAAGCAAGTATACATAAAATAGAATAAGTTACTCTACCATTAAATAAAAGAAGATTCAACAAATAGAATGACATGCATGAATTCCAGCAAATGAAGCTGGCAGGAGCCACTTATAAAAGAGCACTTAAAACATCTTAATGCCAATTCCTGCACCTTCTCTGTTCTGTATAAAGGAAATCATCTTGCTTAAACTGTGCTCTATTGTAAACCATGTCTGTGTTGGTGAGACAGAAGGGTACAAGTGATATGGAACTTATAAGCTGCCACATGGTACAAGAGTGATGTTGCAGACAGCAGGCAGGAAGATAATCAAGGTATGGCCCAACTAAGACATGAGAGATTCACAAGTAATTACTGATTGAGTTTCATTATGGTGTAGGAGACTACAGAATACATAAAACCATCCACATGAAAGCCTTTGAAATAGCTTGATTTTGAAGAAGCAATACCTGTAACACAAGAAGACAGCATGTGCCCCAGTGTTGTCATACTACCTAATGATTGCTGTGATTTACTGGCTATTTGATGCACATCTATATCTATCTCATTTCTGATGCCCATTCCTTCTGGGAACTCCCTCAAGGTTGAGGGTGGCCATGGCAAAAGTTTCCATAACTGGTGATTTCAGTTGCTGATTCCTATTCTTTAATGCCTCACATGAACAATAAAAAGGACAATGAGCTAAGGAAAAGCTCACAAAGAAATGGAAAAATGACGATAATTGTAGTTAACAATTGTTAAACTGACATCATTATCATTATCAATGTCTGAATTATCATAAATATTTATAAATAATATATTCTCTCCATTTGGATACACTAGTTCCCGACAGAAGCCATTGACCTATGGCCACTGGCTTGCAATCCAAGTTAGAAACACATAGTAAATGAAAGATCCTACCCTGCTGGAGACAAATAACATCAGCAACTAACGATCAAGAAATTAGACAAACATGATGACCTGAAACTACTGGCACATAGGGACATGGATATATATGATATCTGAGCCTGACAGGTTACTTACCTATCATGGCAAATATGTCAGAAACATGGCTGGATCCCTCCTTCTCTGTGGAGACATCACGACGGAATAGCATCAGACTCAAGGCCAACCCATAGTAGGCACCAAAGGTGTGCACAAACATAGAGTCTCCCATATCAATTGCCTGTAGAAGGGAAGGCAGAGGGTATTGATATGGACCCATCATCAACATCTAGTCTATGTCCATGGGTTCAACAAGATTTGCAAAAACTTATTCTTGCTATTCAAAATATTCAAAGGAGATTCAGATATTAATAAAAAGAAATAATAATAATACACTAATTAGCAATAATAGTTGTACAAGTCTACACTTTCTAAATTCCAGTACTGTATACTGGTTAAGCATCCAATCCGAAATGTTCCAAAAATGTGATTCTTTTCTGAGTGGCAACATGACGTTACAAGTGGAAAATTCCACACTTGACCTCACTTGCCCATGCTGGGCTCTGACGCTCTGTTGGCGCCAATTTGTTACAAACCATCGTCACTGCCAGCCCAATGTGCATTACTCTGTGTTTTTAGTTTATTCTCTGCTTTGTGGTACAAAGGTATTGTTGAAAATATCAAAAAACCTACAGATACCCCTATGGGTAACAGTGATAAGAAAAAGACGAAGCATTTATGTTTATCTACAGCACAGAAAGTAAAGATATCTCATTATACATAAGTAAATATTCCAAAATCTGAAAAAATTAAATCCAAAACACTTCTGGTCCCAGGCATTTCAGATAAGGGATACTCAACCTGTACATAACAAATTCACCAGCACAAATACAGAATGTAATAATGATCATACAGTTCAAAAATAAGACTGAAGTTAAAGATAGTGAAATAGAATTTACATACAGAAGTAAATAACTGAAAAACACACTATGAAAATAAATAGCATCTCCAAATGCCACTACACATTCTAAAGAAGGGAGTACCTACCCCTAAGTATGACCTGCCGATGACCTCGTTGATGACAAACAGTGGGATCTCTATCATAGTCATAAGAATCAGCTGCGTGGGTGTAGTCTTGCCCAACACTGCCCCGAAGCTGATCAGTACTGTTGCTGCTGTGAAGTCTGCCCCCAACAGTCTGAAAGGTACAGAATTACTTGTAGCAGGTTCTAACGAAGGAGTTCCTTTTACTGTGCATGTACTTGAGTTCTGGAGCTAAACCAATATATATACCGAAAAATGGGCCTAGCTACCAGACTACTGTTGGTTATACTCTTGAAACCATACTCTTGAGCAGAGTATGTTGTGCCATAGGAGTAGATAATGACCAGAAACAAATTCAAAAGCACATGAATGAGTACTTGCAAAATGAAACTATCAAAATGGGAGGCCATTCAAAATGAATCTTCTGGACTAATGTGATACAGTGAATACTGATCTCTTAATACAATAGCTATAACATTAACAATTGAATGTATTCGTTTGGATGTATCAGTGCTACACTTAGTATGAACATCAATTTAGTCACCTCTGAAACCTAATTCATCTCTGTTATAATGACACTGAAAAACAGCTACACCAGAAAAATAACTAAAGGTACACTTCTATGAAGACCACATTCACCCAGAAAACACTACAAACATATCTCATTCTGTACAGGAGGCCTGAGCCTATTGCCAAAGAAGAGCATTTTACCCCAAACGTCCTTGTCAAACATCACCCACGAAGATCTTTCGAAAACACAACACACATAACTCACGACCACAAAGAATGAAGAGATCCACAGCAAGTTAACCCAAAGAAAGTTGGCACTAACGAGTTCAGGTCGACGAAGATGGTGCTATATTTGAGGTGGAAGAAGCCGTTGACGAGGATGGCCCACTGGAAGGAGATGGCGGAAATCATGAAGTTGAGACCAACAGCACTTAACCCGTACCGCTTCAGGAAGGTCATCAGAAACCCGAATCCCACTAAGATCATCACATGCACATCCTGGAACACTGAAAAACATATATAAATCATATGCATACATATATATATCTACATATACTTGGTTCAGGTTGCTGGGAACGAGTCATGAAGTTAGAAGAGAGAAAGTAATAATTATCAGTCTACAAATACTAAAGTAGAAGCTCTTTTGCCATGGTCATCCCCTCGTTGGAGGTTACCGGAGGGAAGGTGCATCGGGGATATAGAGAGAGACATAAAATGATAAGAGATCTTGCTAAGGCAGCGGTAACATGAGGCACTGACCAGAGATGATGAGAGTGGAGTATTCAACATAAGGAAATTGAAAAATAGCCTCTAACAAAATAAGCCAGTATCAATATCATATATCAGGTACACAATCGGGTAGGTACACCTGTGACTGTGAATACTAAATGTAAATACTACATCAATAACATGGAAAGCATACGAACCGGAGATTGAGCGGCAACTAAGTCTTTGCCAAAGCACGTGAATCCTCCCACCTCAGCCACTTCATTACCGAAAACCACCTCCCAGGTAGACAATAAAACCTTACCTTCATCTCATACTACAGCAACCCATACTTGCAAACTCCATCCCACAACAAACGAATCATTGACCAAACACATTCCCACTGTCATGTTTCACATGCATAAAACAACTGCCCCACTATGCAGTCTTAGGCCTGTCAGTCCTACACTTGCACCTTGTACAAACGACCAGACTCCTATACATGTACAAAATAAATGCGTGTCGTAGAAGGCAACTAAAAGGGGAGGGAGCGGGAGACTGGAAATCCTCCCCTCTCGTTTTTTTAATTTTCCAAAAGAAGGAACAGAGAAGGGGGCCAGGTGAGGATATTCCCTCAAGGCTTCAGTCCTCTGTTCTTAACGTTACCTCGCTAACGCGGGAAATGGTGAATAGTATGAAATATATATATATATATATATATATCTGTTGTTTATGAAGAGCTTAAATGAAGCGGGGCACGTCGCGATACCACACTTACACATTTACATTATGATACAAACTCCGGGAGTCTCCTAGAATACAAGATGGCATCTGTAATGGAGCCCAGCGCCACACTGCTATACAAGCGCTATTTGCTGTAATGCCAGTGGAATCTAGCCCTTAACTTGAGTGTGTGGAGAGGTATGATTACGGCGAAGTGTTGACTTGGTTCACTCTTGTTACGGCCCGCGCTCCGGGGTCTGTTGCCGGTCATCGGTACGTCCACCACGTTTCTACCCAGCCAGGATTAACGACACGCCATCCAGCATAACAGCCACACCCAGAGGCCACGATGGGTTACATGAATAGGTTGGGGAGCCTCACACACAAACAGAAGAAGGAGGAAAGTGCAGTGACCCATTAACGATGTAGGTGGTTGACTACAATCACCCCCCCCCCCCCATACACACTTCCACATAACGAACTGATCGATCATTCTCGACAATGACGTGTCCAGATAATAAGTCTCCATGGAGGATAGCACTGGGTGTCCACGGTAGCCGCCTCCGTGGCTGCGTCGTGGGGCTGAACGCTCCACAAACAAAGCAAACCTTGAAGGACGTTGACGCACAATTTGCTCTACGGTTGACGAATACTAAAGGCTGTTCAGTTTCACATTCTGTACTTTATATACCTTAAACGTGTGTGTGTGTGTGTGTGTGTGTGTGTGTGTGTGTGTGTGTGTGTGTGTGTGTGTGTGTGTGTGTGCGCCACGACTATACCAACAGCTCTTGTCAATGACAATCCGTCGCTCTAAGTAAGGTCGGGGTCGGGTAGTGTACTGTGATCTGGGTGCACCAGACTGCCACCAGGCGGCCCATGTGTAAGTGTAGTGTAGCGGGGCCCTCACCTGGCTGTGTGTGGGGTTGTATGATATGGGATTAATCGCTTCATCCCACGTAAATTCAATCCATGTTACCAAGATCCACCAGCTGTGAACTTCATCATACCGAATTTCTAGGAATCCTGCTCTCATCACGGAGATAATCAAATTGAATTGACACTAAGTTGATTTAAATGCTGACAAATAATATATATATTATGCCGATGGAGATAAGTACCACATCTAATAAACCTGGGGAATGAAACAGTTTCATAATCCAACACTTTACTACGAAGGTCAGAAAACAACCCCAGATGTAGCAGCTTAAGCAGATCAGTATGTACGAATCAGTGAGGAGGTGTAGATTTATCATGTATGTTGTATGAGTGGAGGTGGATAACAGGTGAGAATACAAGCCAGTGAATGTGTGTGTGTGTGTGTGTGTGTGTGTGTGTGTGTGTGAGTACCATGGCCGGCGACTGGGTCTCTGCCCCAGGCTTTAAGACGTGCGTCGGGTTAACAAACTGGCCTACGTCTTTCCCACGACAAAAACAAAACGCATCTAACCTTTTCTTGTAAGACAGGATCCTCTCTGGAAATTTGATCTCTAACATGGCTAGGCTGAGTTAAAGGAGGTGAATAAATAAGGGGAAAAAAAGGCCTCAAAATTGGTTACCATGAGGTGGACGCTTCTCTTAAAAGCAACAAAGATGTCGGGGGAGGCGTGAGAGAGTTTAGCTTCAGAGAAACATCGGAACGTCCAGCTAAACCTCCACTTGTCAACATGCAACATCCATACAGCATTCATGTGGCAACAATGACTTGCCGGTTACGGCACTATGTACCTGCTCTTGTTCACTCTGTACATAAGGATGTGTGCATATTGTACACAAATATCTGCGGAACGTGGGAGTAAAGATGAATACGTACAGTATATGCAATACCTGTGTACAGTGTACGTGAGGGTGTTCAGTGTATGTGAAGCTCCTGCGCGTAGCACAAATATAAAAACAATAAACGGTATATGATGCAGGGAAAGTTTACATTGTGCAAGAGCCAGCTGCCAACAGTACAAGTGTTTCCAAGAGAACCAGTCCCTCAAGAGGTAAACAACTTCAAGTGCCACAACCACTTGTCCACTCTCACAACGATGTTACTTTATTACATTTCGAACAAAATACAACTCTGCAGACGTATACAATCGCACATTATGATTATATTCTGTACCCTTGAACCTTCATCATTGTTTATGGATTGGCCATTATGTTCAAATTAATGGGTTTAGTGGCTATCAACAGTTATAGGTAATTAAACCAGAGTCTATAGCAAGTGTAATAACAGCACATTGTTCTGGTGCACATAAGGCTTAAGTTGCTGCTCGCATCTTATCCTTCTGTGGTTATCATTAAGCTAACATTAAAACTGAAATTAACACATCATAATATCTTGCAAAAAAAGTACACATTTTGAAATCCAATTACAGAGAGCCCTGTTTGTATCAAAATGAAACTATATATCCGTTTTTCGTATACATGCCCATAATCTTAATCATTCTGATTTTCCGGACAAATACTATTTTTTTTTTACACTTGAGTGATATCAGAAGGCTATCATTCGTCTCTTCCGTTACCATTTTTGATTAAGCAGCCCTAAAGGCGTCATGATGCATGCATTTACCATTAATGTATGAGAGAGGAAATATGAAACTCACCTTAAACTACCACACTTCATCATTTAGTGAGTAAAATGTTGATGCTTTCCTGACCACGATGGTTAACAGCCCGTGAAGAAACATAAACTAGACTATAACTCACCAAGGATGATACAAGCAAAGAGTAAGATCTTCCAATCATCTTGGTTTAGATTGGATTTACGCAAAAAAAAAAATCATAATACATCTACTTTGAGTACCTGACGATGTTCACGTTATCTATCGTGTTGTGGTTATAACAAAGCTGACAGCCTTAACAACCTTGGCAGTCGATTGACATTTAAAGTCCAAGTAACCAACTCATTAATACTTCACTGAAATAGGGTTTGCGGAGTTAATATAATTAGCAACATGTACGTTAAACATGAAAACCTTCAGCCAAGCCCAAGCTGCAGGGAATAAAATACAATATTTCTAGAATGTTGACGGAAGGGACGAGTGTAGGAGGTGAAGAATGTGGGAATAACAAAAGATGAAGTAGTAGCGGCATACGATCCTCGAGACTCAAGGAGGTGCTTCATCTGCGAACACTTCAGTGCAACATGAGATGACGTGAAGACTACTTATGAACGGCGTGTCAGCCGAAAAATCAAGAGTAGTGTTGACAAGAACACTTAGAAGAACACGTTCTCTGTCTCGTGTGAATAGAGCTAAAGAAAACCGGGTTTTCTGCAGTCACCCCTGATGGCAGCACATGTTTATAGGGGTAACTGAATTATTGAAAGCGTGCGTTGCAATTTGTCGCATCCCAACTATATAAAATATATTTTTTGTGAATAGATTATAAATCAAACCCAATAAAATGATGAATAGTTGACGAATGGAGGAAAAAAAAGTGGCAGGGACAATTAACTCACTCGGGTAGGTCTTCGAATGACCCCATGGATCGTCACTCTTATACTTGTCCATTTTCTTCTCCAATGAAGTGGCATTCTCAGAGAGCGGGTGATGTCGTGCATCCGCATCTGGGTGGTACCTGAAACAAGGAAATACTATCAGCAACTGAGTTTTCTGCTCATTAAAAGTAATTTTAACAAATCTGAAACAGTACCTGGGAAAGTAAGTCCAAAAGTACTATGTAAATCGACATGCTGTCTTCACTACAAATGTAGTTATCAACTTCTCTTTACATATAGTGTCTGACATGATATAGGCAAAAGTATATCCCAGTTATGATGGCAGGGGTAAAAGTATATCCCAGTTATGATGGCAGGGGTATAAGTATGCTCCAGTTATGATGGCAGGGGTAAAAGTATATCCGAATTATGACCATCCCGGATTAATGTGTAGGAAAATATTATTACTAAATAAGAAACGCCCTCCCTGGAGAATATGCGTACGAAGATTTACTCCATATATTGAGTATGAAACTGCTGGTCAGACCTGTGTACACATCTGTAATACTCATTTTGGATGGACGACAACTGGAGCCTAAACTACTTGCATGTATATCTGGAAGAGATTGTACTAACCCCAAGCACGATGATACAAGAGTGCAGTGGTTCAACCATTGAGTACGACTGTACAACCCTTGAGTACGACTGTACAACCCTTGAGTACGACTGTACAACCCTTGAGCACAACTGTTCAACCCTTGAGTACGACTGTACAACCCTTGAGTACGACTGTACAACCCTTGAGTACGCTGACGTGCCTTTTTTTCATAATACCCTTCGTGTTTAAATCAAAGGCCAGGCCATCATTATGCAAGGGTCGTAATGCCTTGGTGAACATGTTAAGAATGAGATAGGACGATGCGACCCGGATGTGGACAGCTCAAGATAAAGTATAGAAAAAAAATATAAATGGAGGAGAGAGAGAGAGAGAGAGAGAGAGAGAGAGAGAGAGAGAGAGAGAGAGAGAGAGAGAGAATGAAGAGAGAAGCTCTTAACACGAGTCAGGTTAACGTGATACGTAATTAACAATATATTTTGTCCTGAAGACTGCGACCTAAGACGGCGTGCGTGAGAGAGACAAAACTCCCGCCTTCCCGGGCAGGTCGTGGTGCGGGCTGGCTGGTCTCGGTCGTGTGGGCGCCTCATGTCCTGCTCCCTTGATCCTCATTCATCAACCGCTCTATTTATTCTGGCAGCCAACACGCTCCTGCTATTCTGGCAGTCCAGCCCAAAAGTGTTATTCGTCGTTCATGGTATTCAAGCCATAAATACAACGAGTCTTGATGCATTGGGATGACGATGATCCTGGGAATCTGGCATGGGTTTTACAGGTCCACAGTAGACAGTTCACCACGCTCATGTAGACGACAGGCATCGCCCAAAGACTTACATCACCTGATTGGCTGAATGCTGATGAATGCGATCGCTTAATTGGCTGAATGTCGATAGATGCGGTCACTTAATTGGATGAATGTCGATGAATGCGGTCACTTGATTGGCTGACTAGTTTTGCCAAAGGCCATCCCTGACTTGTCACTCTTCTGCTCTTGCGTCTCGCTACTTTAATGTAATTACAAATATCTTCGTTGGTTTCTTAACGTACTGACGATACAACGAACACTACTATGCTTGCTGGCAATTCACATGACGTCACAAGTAACCGATTCTTCTAGAAGAGTTGTGGTGAATCTTACTGCCCATACTGTCCACGTCCAGCCAAGATCCTGACGAAGTTCAGAACGCGACCTGACATCATGTGAAGACTCCGGTTATGGGTGAGAGTTGCGAGGTGCTGGGGAACAGGTTCTGCCACTGTCCAGCAAAGTGGAGCCATGTCCACCTTAGACAACTCTGGAGAATCTGGTCTTCGAGGACAATCATATTCACCAATTGCCTGCAAAGTCAGTATCTACCATTTTCCTGTTTTGGGGGTGATAACAGAAACTTCAATGCGATTCTGCATTCAACAAAGCAACTTTTCAGCCATCAGTACTTATCCTCAGTCCCCATGATTCCTGACTGACAATTTCAGGCATTATACTCGAAGCTGAAAACATGAGCTGGTGGGTGGCAACGATGTGCTTAAGATCTACTATCTTCAGTTCTGCAATGGAAATGGACTCTTACCCATCCTTTTGATCGTCAATATGCAGAGCATCGCTAACTGTACCGGTTCTTCAAGCATCTGGTAACACTCCAGGATCAATGGTAAGTCACTTAATACTCGGTATTGTTCATTATCTTGCACGGTGTATCTGTCTTCACAACTGTTCTTGACTATTATTGCTTGTGGAGCTTTGACTTTACATGACAACTAGTAACTCTACTAGATTGTCTGTAAAGTCGTCTAGTAACTTTGTCAAATAATGGTCCTCTCCTGTGCCAGTACCTCCTAGTCATGCCTGGCAGCTATTCACCATATAATTACGCATATATGACATGACTAATTACCCAAGTAATTATTGTCTTGAAATAGCTGATTATGTACCTGTGTGGTATTCTGAATGGTTAGTAATCCGTCATTTCCTCCATTATGGAGTTTGTTGAACACATCTCCCTTTTCGGAATACTTTGTTTTCTTCGTTCAAGATTTCCATTTGTTGTGGTATCGTTGCAAATTCCACATACACACACAGAAGCTGAGATGTGTATATGTGCGTGTGTATACAAAGGTTCAGCCACGACCTACATACAAAACTTAAGCATAACACGACAATTAAACTTTCTCCCTGTAACACACATATGGCAGTCTCTCACACACACACACTTGACTAACAAGCGTTACCCTATCTTCCCACTATCCATATGCAGCCTAATTAGTGGGAGGCAGTTCAAGGACCTGGAGATTTGAAGGAGGTAGGGCTGGAGGAGGGTAACTCTTCCTGAGGAGTGATGAAGAAGGGGTTCCCTGGGGTGGTCAGTGAGGACCTGTTCGGTTGTCTGAGTGATGAGAGCTCAAGGCGAAGCGTCAAGAATCTTCGGTGGGACCCCAAGTCAAACGCAGTGAAATAACCAATTCTATTTCCATCCATCACGATTTCGCGGGTAAGTGGAGAGGCTGTGAGGCCAGCTTGAACGTGGATATGACCATCCACTAATACTCGTCCAATAAAACACAAGTCCAGTCTGGCAAAAGCAACAGACGAGTGTATTCTTGCCAGGACTCAAGTTCGGTGATTTTTTGCGTTGTTCACATCTATATCTCGAAAGACAACTGCAACATAAGGTCTTCAACCCTCAAATAAAATAAAAAAAATGTATCAAAACAAATCTACAACGAAGTATTCTAATTCCATTTCCAGTTTAGCGGACCGTCAAGTTACGTGGTCCAGCTGTCGTGTGCATAAACAATGGCTATGTTTTGACGCGTCGCCTCATATCTCATGCCACAGATGTCGCCTCAGTTACCCAGATTAATATCATGTACTCAACATGTAACAGCCAATCCATCATCTCCTTGTTTTGGTAAGATTATGTAATGTCAGTGGGCGTGCCAGTGACTAACATCAACAGCACTTATGCAAGGTTGCATCGTCTCGTCGAAGAAGTTCTCGATCCATTGGAAGCCCACCCTTTCCCTGCTGCTGTTTGTAGAGCAGTGGTGAGACCAGAGGTAAAATGACTGCGTAAACTGTGAATATCTATATGTACGACAAAGCTCCATTTCCTTATATCACACACACACACACACACACACACACACACACACACACACACACACACACACACACACACACAGCGTCTCCTTTCTCGTCTCACAATACTACTCACTTGTTAAGGGAAAAGTTATCGAAAACACTTCATTACAAGACTTAGAAAATCACACTTACACCTTATATATAAAACTTACACTTGTATATAAAGCTGTGCAAAATTTCCCAGGATTTCGGACCTCTGACTTTCCAGTGCAGAGAAGCGACCCCGTTTGAACAGTCGACAGTTGAACAATTTTGGTCTGAACACGCACTTGATCATGGCCCAAGTTACTATTGGGAAGTTCATCATTTTCAGCCACGAGATGAATGAAGGAAACAGATCAGGGGTACGAGATCCACAACGGTAAAGTTATTCCATCATATTAAACCTTGAATGTTATCTAGCGAACTACCAAACCATGGCAATTAGAGGCAGTCAGCTACATGACACCTTGTACTTACCGTGCAAGATCTTTCAATCCGACATTAGTGCCAACAATGATGTAAACGCCTGTCAAAATAAATACAATAACACAGCGTATCAATGTATCAAATACAATTCATTTGTACTTTTAAGGTACTATATTACGTAAAGCGAAGGTACAACTTGGAGTGAGAAACCAGTTTATCAAGAACAACAATGCATTCTTGACATGTTGTTACTTCAACCCACAACACTAGTTGCTCCTCTTGACACTTCCAATAATCTTTTAACCAAACTCTCTCACAGTCTTGAACTCTTAAGACACCCCATCACTCCAGAGAACTCTCCAACAACAAAACCTTCCCAAATTCTTGAACTCTCCAAAAAATCAATCCATCAACACTTTAAGAACTTTCTAAACAAATCCCTCCCAAATCCTTCAACCTTCAAAATGAGTCCCTCAACTTAACACTCCTTTAAGAATCCTTCAACTTCCTCAGACCCACAACCTGTCCTGCCAGTCAACAACCAGATATTCATAGATTCATCTCCAGCCACCTGTACATGGCTACAGACAAAGAATGTGGTCATTATAGATACAATATTTACCTCCTATTCTGGTTTCTGAGCCCTGAATATTCCTGGCACGTTTAGCTATTTTGTTTGCATCACCTAGCTAAAAAAAATATGTCACCTGTCCATTATCTATATGTTATATCAATTTACTTATATAAGGATAGTACCATTGTGGTCAAAGGTTGCAGCGTTGTGTTCGAGATTAAGAATCATAAACAGGAGCAAAGTGAACGCTATGGACACACTAATTTCGAATTCTAACGTGTTCTGAATATCAAATGTTTTCGCCACAAATATATCTAACGTAAAAACACAAATACATCGTATGCATACACATGCCTCTACCCTGACCCACACCCACCGTTCTCTACGACCTATGCGTCAACCAACCGACCCTACTTTATCTTACTCCCATGCCGCTGATTGGATGAATAATTGTTAAGTGGCGAAGCTGTCTGAGGGCTTGGATGGTGGAGAGCCTCCCGCTGCCAAAAAGGCTCCTCCTGCTAACATATAAAGCTCCTTTTCCAGTTGTGAAGGGCTTGGTTAACAGCATAACGACCAAGTATGCGGGATCTGGGTTCGATTCTGTCGTTCAAAATGTTTTGACTTGTGTGTCCAGTCTAAGTCTGTCCGTTTATATATATATATA
>JAUTXX010114247.1:5394-16313 GCA_032273605.1 Panulirus laevicauda
TACAAGGACTTTTTGTGTCAGCCTATCATACTATTCAACCAAATTCATAAATGACACTTACAGTGTACTCTCTTTCTCCAAGTATTTTTCACACAAATTCTTCAGAATAAACAATTGGCCCACACCCTCAACTTCTCTTGAAACCACATTGATTTTCCCCAGTCAGATAATTTGTGCATGCTACCATCCTTTTAGTCACCACTCTCTCATGCATCTTACAGACATCTCTCTGCAATTTAAATATTCATTTTTGTGTTTTTTGCCTATATATAAAGCCTTATATAGAACATGCATTCTGCCAGTCCTCAGGACCTCACCTTGGGCCATATGATTGCCAGAAAGTCTCCTTTTCCCCTAAGAAACTTAAATGTAATCCCCACAATGCATCTTATGCAAGGCTTTTATTGTCTCCTCTATTTTCAATATACCATTCACCATAACAGTCCCTCCATGTGCCACTTTGTCTCAAACACACCACATCCACTACCCCATCATCTGGCATATTCATCAGTCTTTCAAAATGCTCTCTCTATCTCTTGTTTTACCCCCTCTTTTTTTGTTACCATTTTCACATCTGCTCTTCTCACTCTTGCTGATGTTGGTCTCGTGTACTCCACACACTATTCACCTCTTTCCAAAATATTTTTTCATTCTAAAGTTCATTTATAGTTTCTCACCGTATCTCCTATGTGTCATCTGTTTCATCTGTTATACCTTCCTCTTGATCCTCCACCACTTTTTTCTTGTATTCCTGCCAATCACTTTTGCATCCATACACCTCTCTTGACATCTTTAGATAGTGATTTAACTCTCATCCCAACAATCACTACTCTTTCCCATATGTCCACATCCTACCCTCACATGTAAGCACCATATATTTGGAGGGCCTACAGCTCATTAAGCTTGCTATGTACACATGGTGAAAATAGTATCTTACCACTTTTTGTGTAAAATATCATGGACAAAGAATTTTGAGAACTGCCTATTGGTCTGGCCTCACATTGGTAGTCCTTCTTTCATGATACTATAATATATGGATTGCTCAACATTTCCTCTCCTTTGCCAAAATAGATATTTTATTGATTTCATATTTGAGTGGAAATCATTACTAAATAAAGTAGGGTTACCTTGATTATTATGAAATTTGTCTTATTTATGTTTAACAAACCCTTTTAAGACAACATAATTCATATGATCATCTTGAAATTCCTCATACCCATCCAGGAGGATACTTTTTTACTGTGTACAAGTGAATGTGGGGTGGGGGAGTAGAAGGTGAAGGGACTCCAGAATAAAATATACATTGGACAATGAATTTGAATGTGCCAAATTTTAGGAGTGCTAGCTTCCCAGGTTCTCATTGAATGCAAGGAGGGTTGTCATACTATACAAATAGGTAATTACTAAATCAGTAGTTGATTACCTTTGACCAGGCTGTATCTCTGGGATACAGTCTTGTCAAAGAATTTATCACTCCAAAGGAATCCACATTTCCCTGTTACTGGAAATAGCCCAGATCTGGCCATAGGAGCCTCTGGAACAAGATCGTTGGTAAGACCAGGACTCTTAGAAAAGGGTTCAGAGATAAATGTAGATAAAGATAAAATTGATTGATAAGACTAAAATAATGTCTGAATATTTGTACAACCCCAGTCCTGGAGACCCCCTAAAATTTTGAGAGCTGAAATATTTAAGGGGTAATGCAATTTTTTTTGGTTTTAAGTTGCCAATTTTTCCTCCCTAAACATAAGGGCTGTAATTATAAAGTTTCAAATAAAAACACCGAGCAGGTTGAACATCAAACTAAGGCAGATTAAGATCACATTTTCGTACATACTTATCACCTTTTCCTGGGTTGGTGAGGTAGCAGAAAGAACAGACAAAGAAAGGTTTCATCTGGTTACATCTGTTCTCTAGCTGTCATTTGTAAGACAGCACAACCATAGCCCCTTCTCCTCAACCAGGCCTTACAGACCTTTCTGTGGTTTATACTAGCTGCTTCACACACCCTGGTTCAGTCCATTGACAGCATGTTGACCTTTGTATACCACATTGTTCTAATTCACTCTATTCTGCACATCTTTCATGCTTCTACTTCTTCAGGTCCCACTCACTTAAAACCTTTTTAACTCAATCTTTCTATCTTCAGTTTGGTCTCTCCTTTTTTAGTGTTCCCTACACTTCTGACACATACATCCTCTCTGTCAACCTCTGCTCCCATATTCTCTTCATATGTCCAAACCATTTTGGCACACCAATCTCAGCTCTGTCATCCACACACTTTTTTTTTATTATCATACCTCTCTCTTACCCTTTCATTACTTACTCAATCAGACCACCTTTATTGTTTTCTTCTTTACCTATGGCTTTGGAAGGAAACAGTACAGATTAAGGGTTAATAAGCTTCAACATTGAACCTTTGATTTTGATTAAGATGTCTAAGATAAAACTGGTTTTAGTGGGTATTAATCCTTGTTCTTGTACACATCTTGAATTGTGCTAAGCAAATTTATTTCATTTACAGCACACTATGCACAACGAGCGGAGGTCTTTATGTATGCTTCTGATCAAGAAGATGAAACGACGCACTCAAGCATTTATGAGTAGAGTTGCCAGGTAATGAATATTTTGTTTTGGTAGTCCAAGTTTTCTATGTGCTTATATATATTCTTTAAACCATTTTCAGCTTCATAGAATTTGACCCATTCATACCTTAAAACACTGTATTTCTTCACACTTCCCAAATACTGAAACTTTTGTACATACATACCACTTACTCTGATGTATTTTACCAATAATATTCTTGTAATGCAGTTCCCTTTTGCACTGTGCAGGTGATCTTTTGATAATTTCCTTGTGCCTAAACCACTTCAGTTTTCCACTTGTCTTTCCCATCCATATTTAATGCATGCCATTTGATGGAATTACAGCAGAGTACTGCTATCTATCTGTCTATTTCTCTGATGCCTGTTTCCTCTGGGAACTCCCATCAAGAGGTGGCAATGGCAAAAGAGTCTCCACTTATCCCTGTCCTTACATGCCTCCCTTGCATACACCATTCCGCACATTCTTCCTGTGTTTCTTTCCCTCCAGTATTTCTCCACCCTATTTGCCCATGTCACAGGTGGTCTTCACCTCACACCAACCCCTTTGATTGTACTGTCATACATTCTCCTTTTAAGCTTCTGGTCTTGCATTCTTTCCACATGATCAAACCACCTCAAAGTATTATGCTTCATCCATTCTTCCACTCCCCAATTCATTTCCTTTGCATTTCTTGCCATACTACACCTCTCATACACCCTTTCATTTCTTTCTTCATCCCATCTAGTCACACCACTTACACTTCTCGAATATCTCATTTCCACAACCTGGGTTTTTTGACCTCTTTGCCTTATTCCACATCCATGCGCTGCATAGGTCAGGGTTGGGAGGACTATGCTGTCCCGTAATCCTCTCATCACTTTCATACTTACACCTCTACCCTTTATTTTTCTGTTAAGGGACCCAGTGATTCTTCTACCTTGTACTGCTCTCTCCCTTATCTCTCCTTCTGTATCACCACATTTCCCCAAGACAGCTCCCAGATACTTAGATTCCCTCAATTCTTTCTGTCTTTTTCCCCCATATCCACAGCATAATTTAGTACGCTTTCTTCTTTCACTCTATATGGCTTTATACAATCTAAACTTTCCTCCATTTCCTTTCAGACACCTTTCTTTAATTTTACTTGCAATTACCTTCAATCTCCTATGCTTACACACATAAAAAAGAACACACAACTTTCTGCAACTCCTCTTCACTTTCCGCAAACAACACCATCTCATCCGCAAACAGACATGTCACTAGCCACCATATCTCACCTCCACACATCCCTGCATCTAGTTTTCCTTTTATCTGTCTTTTCACTCCATCCTTATACATATCAAAAATTCATGGTGACATCACACAGGCCTATCTCACACCTACATGTATCCCAAAATTTTTGCTCAGCTCTCCATCCACTCTTAACGTGCATTTGCTCCTCTGTAGAAGACTTTTACACCTTCTAGCAGTAGTCCCCCTTTACCATATATCCTTAACACATCCCATAAAGCATTTCACTTGACCCTGTCATGCGTTTTCTCCAGATCCATAAAAGCTGCATACAACTTCTTACCTTTCACTAAATACTTTTCTACTATCATTTTTATTACAAAAATCTGATCCACATATCCCCTACCTTTCCTAAAACTCCCTTTGCTCTTCACTTATTCTGCTTTCAGTCCTTTCCTTCACCCTGTCAGTTAATATTCTTGTTTACACTTTTCCTGTTATACTTAACAAACTTATTTCCTTATAATTTCTACATACATTTTTAGCACCTTTTCCTTTGAATAAAGGAACAATAATAGCTTTTACCTAATCCTGAGGCACAACCTTCTGTTTCCATGTTAAATTACATTTAAGATGCATCTGCTCAATCACACTTTCTCCTCCATACTTCAGCATTTAAGCCATGATCCCATCCACTCAATGTGCCTTTCCTACCTTCAGCCTCTTTATTGCCCTTCTTACCTCTCTCTTTCCTATAGGCCCCTGTGCTTGTATCCTCTTCCTTCCCTCCTCCATACCCATGCATGTAACAACTGCTACCTCCCTTCTCACACATTTATTGGCTCCATCTTCCTTCTCTTCCTCCTTTTGATTCTGCAATTACCTTTCCTTACTTCTCACATTAACATTTCCACTCTTACATCCACCTCCTTCCAGTGTAGTTTCTTATTATCCCTTATTATCACTTAACTTTCTTCCGAAATCTTCTCTTTCTTTGCTTTCCTCTACCAGCTTCTTAACATTCCGCTTACATGTTTTGTATTCTTCCCTCATCCTTTGCTGAAGTTCCAATGAGGTAAGGATGAAATGAAGCTTTTCTGGAGGAATTTGAATGACTGTATGAACAGTTTTGAGAATAAGAGAAATATTGTCATATTGGGTGATATGAATGTGAAAGTGGGAGTGGGAAGTGCATGGAGTAAATGAGAATGGAAGCTATCTTGTAGATATTTGTGCTGAAAGGGGTTTATTCCTTGAGAACACCTTTTTTCAGCAGAAAATGATCCACAGATATATATATGGGTGAGGAATGATGGAAGAGAAGAGCAAAATACTTTGATTGACTGTGTGGCAATGGATGAAAGATTGAGAAAGGCTATGCTGGATGCCAGTCATGAGAGGATACTTTGGAGAGACTGACCATTTCACAGTTCTTGCAGGGATGAGGATTAGGAAGAAGTGGCGGTATGTGTAAAGAAGAATGGAAGGGTAAAAGTGTTGGCAAGTGAAAAGATAAATCAGGAAAAATACAGGGAGAAGTATGAAAAGAAGGTAACTGAAACTTAGATGGAAGTGAAGTGAATATAGGAATGCAGTCATGTATGAATGAGGTGTTTAAAATGTTTAGAGAAATACTGGTAAAGGCTGTAGAATAAGTAGTTGAATAAAAGGTAGAGATACAGGAATAAAAAGGGCAATGCATGGTGGACAGAAGAGATTAAAAATGCTGTGGAAGAGAACAAAGAGGCATAAGGTTGATTGCTCATTAGGAATGCAAAGTACTGCAGGTAGACTCTTTTCCAAACATTTAGGTCTCTAACCATATTCACATGTTCAGGAGTCAGAAATCCAGAAGCAGTTGATAATGTTTTAACTGAAAAATTCTTCATTTAATTTGGATGTTACATAAACCGATTGGTGACCCAAGATTTCCATGTCACAAAACAGAACTGTTTGAGAAGATGAGGTTAATTTGAGTTTATTTAGTGAAATATACAGACTGATTTTACTAAGGATGGTACATAAAGTATGATTACAAATACTTTTTCAAAGTGGTCCTCAGAATTCATTCAAGGTTAAGAACAACAGTAAGAGAATACAGAAGTACAGTTGAACTTGGTACAAAAGTGAATGATTTCCTAATGATTATAAACCACTGTTTAAAGAGCTGAAACTTGTTACTAGCCCAGTCTAGAAAGATCAGAGATTAATTATAGACATATGAAGATCATTAGCATGTAACTTTCCCCATAAAAATGATTTTTACGTGTATCTTAGAAATGTCTTTAATCTAAAACTGTTTGATTTATAGAGGAAAATCAATCAACAAAACTATTGGTATACAGAGATAAACTTTCACCAAATTCTTCTGTAGGTACAGCATGATGAATTACTAGCAAATTATCATTGATTTTAGCGTCACATCTCGTATATTCTGGGGCATTACCATTTATGATGTTATATATACATCCACATCTTAGATAATCTACCTTACAAGCTACAAAGAGAATAGCAGTCATACTAAACTGATCAAAATCAACATAAGTTCAAGGAGTGTTAAGCATTTATCTTTTGTATTGTTTTGCTTAACCTGCATCCTACCCTTTAGTTAGTTTTAGAAAGTCCTCTATACTGTTATGATCAAGCATAGTCTAAATGACACTGCATCAAAGCCAACAGAAGTAGTCTTTAGTTGTCAAATCAAAATTGCAGGTATTTCTGTAGGGATTATTTGATGGATTCAGTGTTATTCATTCATTACTTCGCAGCAAACAAATGCAGTGACAACATAGTCTATGTTAGCCATTCTCCAACTGATTCCATCTCTGCACTCAAGATTTCTTCTATTACTGATGTATTATTTCCTGAGAACAGCAATGCCAAGTTGCTAACGAACAGAAGTTTGCACTCGACTGCTACTTTCATGTAATTATTGTATGCCTAAAACAGAGGACCAAATATAGAGCCCTGTGCAACTCCACATGAATTATGTTAGCACGGGACAGTATACCATCAACATATACACCAGTCAGATATAATTGAAACCAGAATACAGCATTTTCATTAAGACCAATACATTTTTGAATAGACAATTAGTTATAATGACTTACTGTAGTCATAGTGTTCTGTAGGTCTTACATAACCATATCCATATAATTATCTTATCACATTCAAATATGATTAATATATCTATCAATTATAATCTGAGAGATGTATTGAGCATGTATCATTGGAATATGAGTCTCAATACAGAGTGGAACTCAGACAACAGACTGTGCTCTACAAGATATTCATTTAACTGGTTATGCACAAGACATTCAAACACTTTAGAGAAATAATGATAATGAGTACCAACGCAGACCTGTAGTTATCAGCTTGTTATGCTCCGCTTTTTGTACAACGTTGCAACTTTAACTATCTTCAGATTATCAGATATGTTACTATTAGAGAGAGATAGATTTATGAGATTAACAAGTGGAGATGTAGTTACCAGAGAACTGTCCTTTGTAAATCAAGACAATAGCCATATATACACTCATGCTGCTTACAAACTTTACACTCATGATCATATTTACCAACAGATGAACCATGCAGGTTATCTGCAACATATCTATCTTTAGTTAAATGTACAACATGAGAAAGACCAATGCACATAGTACATACAGGTAATCTGTCAACAAGTGATTAGGCAGTGGTGGTGAAGAAATTATCAAAATGTTCAGCTGCCTTTCTTTTATCAAAATACAATACATTGTCGATATTCAAGCAAATAGAATTATGTTAAGCTTATATATGGATGAAGGACCAAGGTCTTCAAAGATTTTCCACAGTTTCTTTGTATTATTTTTATCATTGTTAACCGCATTTACATGGTGTTGGGGTTTATCTTTTTTATATCTGTCCTTGTTTCTAAAATCAAAGTATTCTTCATAATCTGATTAAACTTTGGATTGCTTTAACGTGGTTAAATATCTGTTCCCTGAAAGTGTGAGGTCCAGTATTTCAATGGTAATGCATGGCTCAATTCTTTTTATAAATTTTTTTACTTAAAAGGTGCCAAATTATCCAGAATGGATAATAATTTGGTCTTGAGGTTAGCCCATGCTTCATCAGTGTTGTTACAGTCCATAGCATTAGACTGAATCTGAAAGATGTTGTGTGTGTTTTTATAAAAAATTTGCTGATTTTGAGAGGGCAGAAAATTAACATATGTTCAATGAGTCCAATACTGGTAACACCTGATTGACACTTTCCCATTATCAGATACAACAATCAAGTCCATGATAAATTCTGATGTAGCACACACTCAAGTTGGTTCCAGTATCTGTTGTTTAAGACCAAACATTCATCTAGAATTAAACAAGGAACTCATGAAAGTACTTCTAGTTGACACCGTGTTTTTATTAAAATCACCAAAAATAATTCATTTATACTCTGCTATATGAGTGCCCTTGGGACATGACTGTTTTACTTGTTCATGGAAGTTATTCTGCTTTGATGGATTATAGCAGACTCCAGTCATAATGGGACGAGTCTTAGGCCAGAGGATTTCTAAGTAGTCTATGGATAAATTTGGACATAGGATAAATGCCAGTTTGCTCCTGACCAACACACACTCTGCCTCCATACTAGAGTTGATCACAGTGATGGACAACGTATTCTAGTATCTCAACTTCAGAGTCACCAACTGAGTCACCAGGTCACGTGTCTGGTCATACAGATTTCTGGCATCATCATCTTGTTTGTAGACAGATTCATTTTGCCAAGTTTGGAGAGTTAGTAATGAGTGCTGAAGTGGAGAAAGTGGAGCCTCTCCTTTAGGAACTCCTGAAACTTTCAACTGCTTCAAATAGTGGGGTCTCCATCCAGGTCAGGAATGATGGTACGTCTCCATTGATGATGTTGACGTTATCAGCTGTTGGACAATCCATGTCATCCTCTAGTCCATCTGTATCACAGATAGCAACATATTCTAAGGCACATCTGTTACACTAGATGAAAGTGTACCTCTGTTATGACAGCATCATCATACACAGATGTGGGAATTTCACGACATTGCATATAACTCTATTGCTCACATGTCACAGGATATGGCTTTACTGTTCAACCTAATACCTTTGTTACAAATCAAGCAGGGATATTTGGGCCATGTGATTCCAAGCCTAGGACATGGATGAATATCCCCACAAATTAAGAGACTGTTAGTGATAAAAAGTCCATTGATGGTTACCAAACATTTTGACCTTTGACACTTTGGTTTGTGGTCAACAAGGCCATGACCTTCACCTCTCCAGTAAATAGTTCAAATCATATCCTCTGAGAAACTGATTGCCTTGAAACATATCTCCTTCAGTATTATGTCTTTATCCATGGGTTAAATAGGAAACTTAAGCTATCATCAGAGATTGAGTTAAGCTTTGATATTAAAGCTGAATGTCCACCATTGCTGCCAGTCAAACACTTTGATATTAAAGCTAGATGTATACCATTGCTGCCAGTCACCATCTTGCGTGTCTGAGTGTTTTACAATATGTAACACCAGGACCAATATGAGTAGAATAGGTCTTATGGATGAATCTGCTGGGTTGAATCCAACATGTGGTATCATTGATAAGGTTGGTGGGCTGATTGGCATAACTTAGGTCATATATATTTGAGTCCAGTGAGGTTGGTTATAGCATGTGGCTGAAGGTTAATGACCTGACCATGCCCTAGGTCACAAGATTCCCAATGGCTCCTTTCATCTATGCTGATGGATATTGTAATTAATGTTGTTCAGTGTGCTGCCAGGAAACTTTAGCTTTCAAAGGTAGAGATGGAAGCCAGGACAGTCATGGTGGAGTAAGCACTCACCCGTATCTCATGGCTTCAAAAAAACCACAAACTAGTTAAGAATATTGATCACCTCCCATGCATATCTTCATTGATTACCTAGTGCATATTCTCCTTGCTTAAGAGCATATGAGACATTTTGACTGAGTCTTAGGCGTGTTGCTTGGACTTAATATCTACAGTAAAAACTGAAACTTATCCTCTTAATTGTTTGTACAGTACCAGCATTCCCTCAGTGGCTAAGTCAGCAGCTGAAACTAAACAATCCCCATGTAATCAGATTCAGCTACTGATGAGTTTGCAACAGTAAGTATTCGTAAATGTAATCAAGAAATGTTTTGCAGAGACAATGAACTGTATGCTTGGAAAGATGTTTACTTTGTGTGGATCAATAATTCCTTCTTCGAAATTCCTTCCTATGCTCTTCCCTGAAAGCTGTTGTAACATCAAAATTACCTTTAGGCACAAGGAGGTAATCAAAAAGTCAGGTATGTATTAAGTAAGACCAAAGAAGCATGCTAGCAGAAACTTGCCACCTAAATGGGTTGACAGTATTAAGGTGATAAAGATGTTCCCCATCTAGCAGACTTCATGTAAGTGAAACTGTGCTTCTGCATCATCATTATACTCAGGGCCGTTTACTCTGTCTATCTGTCTATAACTCTGATGCCTATTCCCTTTGTGAACTCCCTCAAGATATGAATATTTAAACTTTTTCCTCTTTATATCACTGACTCATTACGTAATTGTCCTATGTTCACTTTTGTGGCTTATAGTGGTACAGTATTTAATATGAGCTGGTCATGAATTTCTGTTCAGTTCTTGAATAATTCTTGAGTAATTCAGTAGTAAGGGTAATTACATCAGACTGCAAGTGCACTGTTGTTTTGTGATTCATTTTATTTTATTATACTTGATCGCCATATCCTCACATTAGTGAGGTAGCACCAGGAAACAGACGAAGAAACACCCATCCACTCTCATGCACATAATATATACATATATTCACATACATGTATATTTTTATTAATATTGTACATAATCACTGTTTCCCACATCAGCAAGGTAGCACCAGGAAACAGGCAAAGAAATGGCCCATCCACTCATATAAACATATATGCACATAATGCCAACATATGCACATACACATACCTATACATATCAACATATATATATATATATATATATATATATATATTTTTTTTGCTTTGTCGCTGTCTCCCGCGTTAGCGAGGTAGCGCAAGGAAACAGACGAAAGAATGGCCCAACCC
>JAUTXX010114356.1:0-27413 GCA_032273605.1 Panulirus laevicauda
CCCCCCCCCCCCCCCCCCCCCCCCCCCCCCCCCCCCCCCCCCCCCCCCCCCCCCCCCCCGCGCGCCGAGCCAAATAAAATATATTTTAATGTTTAACAAGCTCAAAGTAAAAAGAGAACAGTAATAATATTTAATATTTACCCTCTGTGAAGTGATTTTGGCTTGATTGATTAGTGGAGAGAACATGTTTTTGGAGCGGTGTTCAAACGTGGCGGGGGTGTGCGAGGCAGGTGTAGACGCGGAGGAATACATAGCTCGGCGAGACAGCTGTCGGGTGCGGCCATATTGTGGGAAACGATCTTGTGTTGTGCGAAAACCTTGCCATATCCCCGAATATCGGCGTCATCAGCGCGGGTACACCATGACGGAGAGGGAGGATAATGTCTACAGGGCCAAGCTCGCCGAACAAGCGGAGAGATATGACGGTAAGAAGGACGACATCTTGATATTTGGTGAAACATTCCCGAGGTGGCGGCCGCCACCCAGCCCGACTATGTTTGAAGTTGACAGTCGACGCGCGGTGGGGGCCCAGAGCCATGAGGCCAATATCAGCACTGGGCGGTGGTGAGGGTCAGCCATATCCCCGCCGGGGAAGTCTCCTTGGCCGGAACTAGAGATAATGGCCGGAATAATGACGGTGGGCTGCTTGGGGAGGGCGCGAGGGAGTGGGCGTGATCGGCTACCTTCTAATTTTGACATTTCAAACGCGCAGTTAGACCGCGTGACCAAAGCTGGGGATATCGATCATGGGTCGCACTGGCACAGGCCACGACGACGACCCTAGGAGGCCCGGGGGCCCTTTTTGCCCGCAATGGGATAGGTAGATCGGGCACGTCGTGGCTCTATAGTGGGGGGAGGGGATCTCCCCCCGACCATAGCTCCCCCCCCACCCCCCGGCAAAGGGTGTAGGGCCACCCCAGGACACCGAGTGTCCCTTAGGGTTGTTGGGGTGGGCTGAGCGTAGGTGGGTTGTTAAGGGTGGGCTAGATAAAGGAAAGGGCGGGGGGGGGACGTAATTAGGTCTGGGGGGCCCCCTCCCCTCACCCCCCCGAGCCGGCCACACCTTCGAGATGTAGGAATGTCGGCCGAGTTTATGACCGGCGTCTGTCCTAGCGTTATTTTGCCGTCAAGAAGGCCTCATGGAAGACCCTTAGGGTAAGGGATGGGTCATATTATCCAGGTGGATTTCCAGGTTTTGCTCTTTGTTGCCCCCACCAGGTTGGTGCTCGACCTACTGACACATTTAATGGGGTGCCTTTGGCCTCCCTTGGGGTGTGGGGCGCATATTGGGGGATGGGGGAGGTTATTTTGTGGGAGAATCAATATTTTGTCTCCCTAAGGGGGAGGGGAGTTTTATTTAAAAAAAAAAAAAAAAGCAGCCACACCCTAATGTCTATCATTGCTGGTTCAGGTTTGTCCAGGGTAATTGGCCAGTTAAGCTATGGCCCTCAGACTAGCCATCGGGGTGATATGATGGTTATAGTGTTATTGTTTGAGGGAATGGATTAAAGTTAGGGAGCTTAATTTTGAGTATTCTCTCGTGTGTTTGTTGTGAGGGTTATGAATGTTGGGGTAAGGTAATGGATTTTGTAGGTGATACGTGCAAAAATGTCTATAGGTATTATTACAACCATCCTCAGCCTCCGAAGCACGTAAGATATCTTGTCTTTCAGATTTGGTCAAAGTGTGACTCACCCATGATTGAGTATCGTACCAGCTGCCCATATTCGCCATGGTTGTTGTACAGTGTATATAGGATGAGAACTCCCCGTAACGCCTGAAAAAGGTGTTTTAAGATATTTCAGTTGGCGGATGTAGCTAGACAACGAGGGTCATAATGACTTGGCATTTGATTGGTCCTAAGCCCATTGAACCATCCACTTCCTGAGGAAATACAAGACCATTTGGTCGTTTGTGTTTCCACTTGGGAAGAGAAAGTAATTAAGCCCAACATTTTCCCAATACCCATAATCCTCGCCACTTCTGCCATATTTAGTGTGTGTGTGTGGAAGTAATTGCTCCAGGTAAAGCATCGTCACCGCCTCTCTTTAGGAGAGACCACACCACCCATGGGATGACCAAAACGCCGCATACCAGAACCTTGTTACGATGCTTTTTACATGATGAACCCAGGGTCATTTATAACCAGAGTGGGAAGGTGGTTTCTTGAAAAGACGATATTTTTAGGGGGAAGAAATTACATCTTACGAATCTTTAAGATTATAGGATATCTTAAGATTGGTATGCTGGATGGAACTTGCTTTTGATATTGATTGATTTTGTTCTGTTGTTGTGTTGTAGTTAGTGAACCAGATAAAGGCAGTAGAGCACAGTATTGTCTTGATTTCCTCGTTTTAAGGTGACGTTGGTGGGAATATGAATATTGGAAAATGTGGGGTCGAGTGGATTGAACAATTGTAAACTAACATGAAAACCATACTTAAAATCTTGATGTATAGTTAGATATGCGTTACTATTAGCTTTGGATGTTGCTGTTTTGTGGTGCAAGTATGGTTTTATAAAGAATATAGTAACTGTTGCAGAGTATGATTTCTAGCATTATTGATTGATGATAGATTGTGTCAGTATGTTGGAAACTATTTGATGAAAGCGATATTTGGTAATGCATTGAAAAGCTCAATAGAACCTTTGAAAACTTAACCTAACCTCCCAGGCAGTCAGCATTTAACTTACTGTTCAGTACTCTAGTTTAGATATAGTTCACACCCATGACTCGGCATTGTGACATTGGCACTGTACGTCAACAAACATGACGCAGTGAGCATCCATATGATCCTCAGCAGCAGATGAATTTAACGATGTATTTCTATCGTATCGGCCATTAAGTGAGGTTAGAAGAAATTATGAGAGGTTCAGGTCACTTGTTTGACAATTGTTACACCTACCTTGATGCTACATTTTCCCATACATCTGTGATCCTTATTTTTGTGCATCATACTAGTGGTTGAAATGCTTGTGAATATGCTCTGCAACTGATATAAATCTTTATACTGCACACCAGCAATGCATATTGAGTAATCGGTATTCGGAAGTAATAGCAACATGAAGATAAATTGAAAAGTAACCAGCAGCAGAGATTTTTTTTTTGAGAAATGAAATGGCATTATTGTGGTCTGCTGTGGGGATCTGTGGAATGCCTACTTTTGTGGAGGATGGGAGGTGATGCAAGCTGCGAGGTTTGGTCATGGGCGTGTCTAGTGTATTATGATGAAATTGTCGAGATTCGAGATCAAAATTAACTGCCAGGGAGGTTAGCATGGTTTTCTTCGGTTCTGTGAATCTTTTAACAAGCTTTTTCACCTGCTGTTCTGTTAACTACCAAACTTGCCTGGACATTGATAACCCTCACCTCGTGCTTTATTTGATATTGAATCTTAGATTTGATAATCCAGGTTGCACCACAACTCTCTTGCTTTCAAAATGGTTTTCTACCATTGCAAAACAAAATTGCTTCAAATAAGACTCACTGTTGTTGAACTGGAAATTTACCCAACCTGATCTAAATAAGAAATAGACATTCCAGTTAGTTCAGCTGGATCATGTTTGGACCGTACTATTCTAAAGTTTAGGATTTGCTCCTATAGCATTGTGTTAGAATAGATTCCAAGAAACTTATCTGTAAAAGTAATTAAGTTGCTATATTTGGGTTGGGGCAGAAGTGAGTCACAGGGAGGGATGGGGGAGGGGTTAAGGTCTTGGGTGCATTGTGTGTTTGTGTGGGAGAAGAGTTAAGTATGTTAGGGCAGAGTAGGGTATGTTTGAGGGTATAGTGTGTCACATGGTCGAGTTCTGGGCCTTGAAGACTAGAGAAGTGCACGAGGGTATGTGGTTCGAGGCAGGTTGATCATTTATGGAATGACAGGGTCAGAGTGAGCAATGGCAGGAAGTGCTGTCAGTTAGAGCTGACCAGGGTGTGCTTTTGTTGTATGGACATATGGAGACGATTAACAAAAAAAGACTGCGAAGAGCATCTGTGTGTCGGGATTGGAGGGGTATTATGGGGTGAGAGGAGACAGGCTAGCATGGGGGAATGAGAGACAAAGAAGATGGATGAATAGAGTGAATGAGGCTCTGAGGGATGGAATTGGATTAACGTGGTACATATGGGGTGACGTCGGTGGGCTGAACCAGAGTTACAGTAAACAGTCGAGATAGACTTTGGAATTGTCTCTGGATAGTAGGCTCAGGTTTCATTGAATTTTATATGCTGACTAGAGAGTGGGTTGTGCGAATGATGGCATGATTTGTTTGTTCCTGTTGCATGGTTTGTTTGTTCCTGTTGCAACTTTGCTAAGATGGGGAAAGCAGTTAGGGAAGATGATATTGGAGCTTTGAAACCAAAAACTGCTCTGTTTTATTGCCACTATTGATCAATATGATGAGAGGAAGATTTTGTAAAGGACATACATTAAAGTTAAACCTGAAGTAGCCATATGTACGAACAGTCTTTGTATTAATCAATACTGAGAGAGGATGTTTTTGGAGGGTTTGCATGATTGTTAAACCTAATGTACCCATACATAGGAGCAATCTTCATATTAATCAGTATTAAGAGAAGATATTTTTGTTGTATGTGTATGATTGTTTAACCAGAAATAGCCATACATAGGAACAATCCTTGCATTAATCAATACTTAGAGAGGAAGATATTTTTGGAGGATTTGTATGATTATTAAACCTGAAGTAGCCGTACGTAGGAACAATCCTTGCACTAATCAATACAGAGAGAGGAAGGTGTTTTTGGAGGATGTGTATGATTGTTAAACCTGAAGTAGCCATACGTAGGACCAATCCTTGCACTAATCAATACAAGAGAGAGGAAGGTGTTTTTGGAGGATGTGTATGATTGTTAAACCTGAAGTAGCCATATGTAGGAACAATCTTTGTATTAATCGGTATTAAGAGAAGACATTTTTGGAGTATGTGTGTGATTGTTAAAGCTGCAGTAACCATATGTGGGAACAGTCTTTGTATTAATCAGTACTGAGAGAGGAAGATATTTTGGAGGATGTACACAGTGTTAAGCCTATCGTACTCATAGGTAGGAACAACTTTGATATTTGATCAAACCAAGAAAGAAAGATATTTTTTTGAGTTTATATGAATGGTAATCTTGTGTATCGAAATGTAGGAACGCCTATTTCATTAATCAATACTCAGAGATATTTTTGGAGGATGCATGCGAATGTAAACCTAATGTCACTGTACATAGGAGGAATATATGGAATTAAGGCAATGCATTTACAAAGAAAATAAACTATACTGTGGAAACAGCCTGTGGGCTGTGGCCTCCAGCAGTCGCGAGTGACTAGAGAGACAACAGTTACCCCATTATGACATTGAACAATCGCAGTGTTAGGAAGTTGTGATCAGTTGTAGTGCTCGGAAGTTCTGGCTTAAACTCTTGATGATAGAAGGGCAGTCATTTAACACCATCTTTGTTTATTGTGACACTGAAACCCATACATGTTGTTACCAATGTAACTGTCTTTTACGATGCTACATGTGTTTTTGATTATCTTGCTTTCCTGGTCTTCCAAAACCCTAAGATTGATGGTCCATTCATTTTTGTGGTATATATAGTAAACCTTGCTGTTCCTTATAGTCCATGTAAGGATTATGAGAGAGTATCATTTAAAATGTCTTAACTAGGATTTGGAATGTCTATGCATCATTTAAAGTGACAGGAAATATGCCATTAATTTTTTGTTGTTTAACTTTACCTTGTCTAGTTTTCCTTGTATTCTTTACTATTGAATGGGTTTCTTTATACTTACGTGGTGTTCTTTGTGTTTATAAATTCATTTGATATGAACAAAATTAGTTGGATTGGCAGCACAGCATGCCTCGGATGGGAACACACAAAGTTTATGCGATGAAAACCTTGTCCGTATGGTTAGCTGAAATTCATGGATTTTTAGGCAGTTCCATCAGGATGTCAACCCACTTCTGCCTGCAGTAGTTAGCTACAGACAGCAGCAGTTACTGACGAAGTGGGTTATGATTCTTTATCTGATGCACTAGTTGTATTGCTCCTTGGATACGCAAAGACCTTTTGTCAGTGCAAACAAGTCGGGATCTGCTAAGTCTAAAGTACAATGATTTGTGCTCTAAAGACTTATCATTGATTGGCCATCAATTAACATGGGACATGTGAGTGCAAATACCAGTGCCAGACCATCCTCCATTGTCGTAGGTGGATAAATAATACACAAGAATGTTTAACTACCAAGAAAGTGCACCTTCTGATATAGATTTTGGTAAGTTGAAAACTTGATCTCATGGTAATCGCTGGCCTCTGTTTACCTTAAGACCCTCTGATAATTGTTCCTGAAGAGCTATACAGCCCTGGTGACGTTAAACACCCATGCCTTTACAACACTTTCTAGTAGGTATCTCAGTGACCCTAAACATGTGCATTCTCCAAATGCATTAATGCTCCATACAAATCCCTCTCTCCTAAAGATTTCTCAGTGTTTAAAGCAAACACCTGGTTTGCACATCCTCTGCTATTCCTAAAGTTACATTATCCCTCACCAGTCTGATGCACTGTGCATGCCGCTGCTTTCTTGGTCATCAGTTTCCCATTCAACGTGCTAGTTATAGTGCCATTGTATGAAGACTAGTAGGGTAAAGGTGAGTGTTAGAACTATAGATGTACAAGCTTGATGAGTGTATCCGAACTACTGAGTGTATCTCGTAAAGTTGTATGGGAGAATAGTTACTGAGAGTTGGGGAGTAACTTTTGGTTTCAGAAGTGGTAAAGGATGTATGAATGAGTTTTCTTTAAAGACTGTGTTTGAGAAATACTTACAGAAACAGATTGATGTGTGTGTGGCATTTACGGATCTTGGAGAAAGAATATGCTAGGGGTTATGGTGTTGCCCTATGGAAGGTCTTAAGGATATATGGTGTTGAAGGAAAGCATGTGTGGAGGTGGAAAGAGGGGAGAGTGATTAGTTTTCTGAGTGAGTTTGTCTGTGGTAGGGGAGTGTGATGTCACCATGGATCTTGAATTTGTGTATGGATGGGATGGTGAGGGACATTAATGTGAGAGTTTTGTAAAGAAGGGTGATTGTGCAGTCTCTAAGGAATGAGGAGACTTGGGAAGTGTGTCAGTTATTTGCTGATGAGGCAGTGCTGGGGTCAGATTAGAGTGAGAAACTGCAGAAGTTGATGACTTGAGTTTAGAAGAGAGTGCGAAAGGAGGAAGTTGAGAGTAAATGTGAATAAAAACAAGCTTAATAGGTGTAGCTGGGTTGAGGGTCAAATTGGTATGGGTGTGTTTGAATGTCAAATTATAGGAAGTGGTGTTTTAGATATCTGGGAGTGCACACGGAAGCAAATGGAACCATGGACACGTAAGTCATAGGGTAGGGCCCCCTGATCTTCTAAGACCTTAACGTGGTGGTGGGGTTTGTATTTATCCATGGTAATGACATAGACTCAGAGGTTAAAACTAGCGATCACCCTGTGTGTAATACTTATGGGTAGAATGAGTAGTTGTAAGGTGTAGTAGATAACAACCTAGAAGAGATTTGTAAGCCAAAAAGAACAGCAAGCTACACACATTCAAGAAAATTTGAAGTTAGCATTCCTCTTTCAATAGGAATCGCCTGGGATTTTGAGAAATGTCAATCTGTTGAGGATTGGTTGTATGGTCTTTGTATTCTGTGATGACCTTTGTGTATGTAATGGGTACGAGAAAAGTAACAATGTGACCCGCCTACAATTCAATACTGCTGTTGAATTTATACTAACAGAATTTCATAAATTGAACTCGTGGTCAGGTATGAAAATTATTTAATGGAAGTAGAAGTGAGAGATTTTGATATTTTGAATAAAACTAAATTACAAGTTTATGTAAATAGTTTTAAGTTTTGATACCTTTAAGCTGGTAAGTGCTGAATAACCATTAGGTTTCAGCACTTTATGAGTCCTGCCAAAGCACTTAGCAAGGTCATGTGGACCTAACTGCAAGTAAATGCTTATTATACATGCAGCATCACATGACTGGATTTTACCAGACTCTGCCTTCTTGAGGTTGCACTGTGAGTAAAAAGTCACAAGTAGTACGGCTGTATCATTAGCACTACAGTCTCATCAAGAAACTTCTCACTCTAAAGAATTCTACATTAACCTGCTAATGAAAGTAGTGCAGCCTTGGGTTGCAGGAACACCATGGCTCTTAGAAATATGTCCTAGGTTAGTTATAATTGATATAAATGCTTAACATGACTGGATCAGAGATTTACCTTGTCTTAGGAATGTGCCCAAGGAACGAAATGTGGAGGATAGGGAGTGTTTTTAAGTCTAGCATTTTGTTAATAATGCATGTTGTTTTGTGAAACGAAAACTTTTTATTGTTCTCACATCATTAACTTGTTATAGTCCACTGTCACCTTCTTTGATCATCATACCTTCAATGATAGAAGATCTTGTTTCAGTCCAGTTTCATTTTTTTTTTTTTTTTTTTTTTTTTCATGGCAGATTTGGGAAAACTGACATTTTCTTGTTAGGAATAGGGCTGATGTGTGGCCCCAGAGAATTCCTGGGTAGCTCCCTGTAGATGAATAGATATGGACCAAAGTTGCAGTATAGATGCTGCTGTAGTAAGAAATTCGTATGTTGATTCACGTTTGGGGGTCAAGGCCATGTGTTGAAATGCTACTTGAATATTGTGTACATAGTTTGTGAAGACTTGGAGAATGGATGTCGACCCAATTTTGATTTAGATATATCTCCAAGTTTGTGTGATACTGGATCAAAGATGAAGGTAACAATAAGAGTGTTAAAGAATTATGTTGTATTATACAGTTTTTTCCTACTGTGGTCTTTGGTTTTGAGGATATTGTATAATATTTTGTAGGTCAGTTATGCTTCTTGTATCATGTTTTGAAATAATAGTTTTGAGTTTTTTGATAAATTGTGTTACATTGTGTATTTGTGATTATGTAAATAAAGAATGTAACTTCATTCGCAGAAATGGTTGAGGCGATGAAAATGGTGGCATCAATGGATGTTGAGTTAACAGTAGAAGAGCGAAACCTTCTGTCAGTTGCATACAAGAATGTGATTGGTGCACGGCGGGCCTCGTGGCGGATCATCTCCTCAATTGAACAGAAAGAAGAAAACAAGGGTGGTGAGGAGAAATTGGAAATGATCAGGAATTACCGGACACAGGTTAGTGGTCATTCTTTCCACATTTTTCATCATAGTATGATAATTTCTCCTGCATGTACTGTTTGGTGAAATAGATGGAAATAGATCAGTGCTCGGAGCACAGGATTCAAACCCAGGCCGTCTTGAATTAGCTTCCTTAGACTATCGTTTGAGCTGGCCTGGGTTTGAATAACACACGCTCAGTGGTGAATTGTTTCCACAGTGTCAAAAGTTTGACAGTGTCAGTTTTGTGACAAAACATGTTTATGGTTAAATGTAGTTACTAGTAAAGTCATGCTGCATTGTGAATGATACCATATAAATGGAGTTATTAGTGAAGTGATATTTCAGTGTGAATGCTAGCTTATGGACCACAAATTACATGTTTTGTTGCTCCATAATGTAGCAGACACATGGGGGTCACTTTGTTGTTGTTATCATTTTTCCATCACTGCCTTTTCTCAGTTTTGGGGGTCACACATTAACCTATAACATGACCTTGATCATAATTTGAAGTGTGTAAATCACATATAGTGTATATAAACTTCTCTTCGTCACCTTCTGAAGAGCTTTTTGGCATAAGATACCCATAGGTCTGATTTTGTTTGAATTATGCCACTTTTGGAAATGTTAAACTAGACCTTTCTTTGGTAGTCGTTTACTGTAGCTCCACCTCGCTGTTAGCTTTGGGAAATGGCTGCTCATGTCTTAGGCACTTTATTTAGTTTGTTGTGATTACAGAATTACCTTTTGAGGAGGGATCTGCTTTATTATAATGAGTGATAATTTTATGTAACAAATTCATGCAACTAAAAGTCCTCTCTATTTGTAATTTGAGATTTATAAAAGTGAATACAAGTTTGATGGAAAGTAATCAGCTAGAAAGATGATGATTAAACAGTGCTTGTATATGGGAGGGGTTTTCTTATACATACTAATTCATCTTGAAATTAACTCTTCCTTGTTTGATATACGGTTTTTGTGTTGATGACTGTCTTCAGGTGGAAAAGGAGCTAAAGGATATTTGTTCAGATATTTTGGGTCTTTTGGACAAGCACCTCATCCCCACCGCCTCTGCTGGAGAGAGTCGTGTATTCTTCTACAAGATGAAGGGGGACTACCACAGGTTACTGCTGGCATTTCATAACCATTCCCCACTTAGTTGTGGCATGCTCTGGTTCCATGCGGTATTGAGTTCCCCATAACCCATCTTTATTACGTAGGGAGGAGGAAGAATTCTGTTAATGTTCTCCAGAGTGTCATAAAAGGCCACTAAGAGGGGTTAACTGTAGGGAAGGCTGGAAATCCTTTTCCTCATTATTCTCTTCCTTAAAAGTAAGTTCAGAGGAAGGGGCAAAGTTGGGTTTTTTTCTTCAGTGGCTTAGCTTGGGGTATCTTTATGCGAATGATTGCTACTAGAATGAAAATGTTAGAGGTGGGTATTAAGTGTGATGAGAGAAGCACAGATGTTCTGGTGTTGGTTGAAACGTAATTGGTGGGTAAGGGGATAAAAGGGTAAGGGAATTCCATGATCATTGAGTATTTGCTCATCTGTGAGTACCTGCAACAAAATTTTTTAGATGTTCAGGTGAAGTGTATGGCATGGAGGGTGCTTTGAGGATGTTAGATTGCCAGTAAAGTAAGAATACATGGGTTTTATCTCCTGGGATGGAGTATGTGTTTAGAATGAGTGCAAGAGAAAATAATGGGAGGTCAAGAATAAGGTATGGGAGCTTCAAAGGTTTGTGAGTGACTGGGAGAGGAGTATTGATGAATTTTTGGGAAGAAAACATTGTGAAGGAAGTGGAAGTGGATAGTTTGGTAAGAATACGAGGAGAATTGTAGGTAACAATGAGGTGAATAGTTGGAGGAAGTGATAAAAGACAAATAGGATTTGAATAGGAAGTGGTGAACATTTTGAAGGTTTGATGAGTATGTTAGATAATAGGGTGGTGGGATGTGGTATGAGAATCATTACAAATAAGATTTGAGAAAGAGTGGAGAAAGTGAAAAGGTTGTACAGAATGGAATTTGGTAGTGTCAAGTTTGGTTGCGCCACCCTTGAGTGGTGGATAGCATTACCAACCATGACACTTGCATGACCCTGCCTGTGGTTGGACCTGCATCGATTTGAATATGGGGGGAGGGAAGCAGTCAGCCTGCAGTTCACTCATCTGTTGATATCCATGGCTTAGGCTGGGATGTCTGTTTGAATGTGTTTGTTGTGTTAATGAGATGGCATTCTCTTGTGCCTGATGTCTTGGCCAATTAGAAAAAAGTCAATTTCTCAAGGAAGGTGGTAATAACAATTGGTTAGTGTGACTGCTCATGATATTCGTGGCCCAAGGTGAAGGGCTAGAGAAATGGTAGAAGTGTATTTGCAATGCGCTAATAGAGGTAAGTGGAACAAAAATGTGTTAGAATTATACAGGTATAAATCAGTACATGTACCTATTAAGGTGTGTAGGAGGTTAGTGCTATAGAGGGTGGTATGAAGCACAATGCATCTGATTTCGGAGGAACGTTGTGATTTCAGGAAAGGTAGAGTGTCTGTAGAGTGAAGGATTGCTTTAGAGAATGTTTTTTAGAAATTATTTCAGAAAGAGAATGACTTTTATGTGGCTTTCACAGATTTGGAGAAGGCATTTGGTATGGTTGACGTTTGCATTGGGGAAGTTCTGTGAGGTGAATGGGGAATTATTAAAAGTAGGGAAGAGTTTGTAATAAAAGAGAGCATATGAGTAGGATTAGGGGAGGGAGAGTGGTTCCTGGTAAAGGATGTTTATTTTCTCTGTGGATGGGTTGATAAGGAGGTAAATGGCAAGGACTTGGAGCACGGGGCAGGCATACCATACCCTGGGGGTGGGAAGGGCATGGGAGGTAAACGTAATGTTACCAGATTGTATGACTCTGATGGCAGGATGAAGAGAAAAACATGATGCGAGTCTCAAAATTTAGGTGAATGGCATGCATCAGATTGGGAGGAGCATACGGCTTCAGGATTGAGAGATGTTGTGTGGACCAGGTGTATGCTTTGTAGAATTTGTGTGTGAAATACTTTGGTAGGTGGAGATGTGAGTATATTGTGTGAAAGGAATGCTTTAGGAGGCTATTTATGCATTTAATCCAATGGTTGGAAATGGGAACATTGTTAAAAAGACAAAAATGTGATAGGTGCACTGAATCATTATCTTTATCTTTTCTACATTGAAGTTGTTCATTGTAGTAGTGCTGTATGTCTAGAACCAATTATTATATTAGAGAGAAATGTGGACTGATTCGATTGTCTTTCTCCCAGGTATCTTGCTGAATTTGCCACAAGTAACGACAGGAAGGCTGCTGCAGAAAACTCATTGGTTGCCTACAAGGCTGCAAGTGACATTGCTATGACAGAGTTGCCACCTACACATCCCATCAGGTAGGGTCTTTGAGTTGGATGGATATTTGCGTCTCGGGAGGGGATTGCACTTAACTATTCAGAAGTCCCGAAGAAAGATCATCTGAAAAGGAACATCAGCTAGGAGCTTTTGGGAGTTCCTGAAGGAAACTCATCAGAGATATAGATAGATGAAAAAGGAATTGCGGTTTCTCCTAGTGTATCCTGGTTTTGTATCGTAATGTTCCCAAAGCAATGGTAAAGTTAACCCAAACATTTCGAAATGGCACAGAATGTTTAACTGTCACATGAGAAATTCTAATCCTTTGTGATAGTCATATCTTGATGCTACAGATGCATGATAATTATTCTTGGGGGAATGAACAAATTTCTTTTCTCTGGATATTGTAAATGAAGATATATTTCCAGTATAATCAACAATCAATGAGGGCTCATGGTAGAGATTGCTTCACACACTGCTTGATTATTGATTTATTGCTTGGGTGTGAATGCTGCTTTTTTTTTTAGATGTTCATCTTCCTTGGGGCTGGCTTGATAAATAGGGTACCCAGCTTGGGCTAAGGTATGCTTGGATATACACATATATAAAGTATAAGTGAGATGTTTTAGATAAGGGCATTCAGTTGCTATACTGTCGCAACCAAAATTTGTTTTTATTTGTTTATTATACTTGATTGCCGTTTCTTGCATCAGCTAGATAGCACCGGGAAACAGACGAAGAATGGCCCATCCACTCATATACACATACATGATACATAAACGCCCATACACGCACATATACATACATATACATTTTTTATTATTATTGTACTTTGTTGCTGTCTCCTGCATGAGCGAGGTAGCACAAGGAAACAGACGAAAGAATGGCCCAACCCACCCACATACACATGTATATACACAAACACCCACACACACACACATATACATACCTATTCACTCCAATGTATACATACATATACATACACAGACATATATACACAATTAGGCCCCACAGAACTTTCCATGGTTTACCCCAGACACTTTACATGCCCTGGTTCAATCCATTGAAAGCACGTCTACCCCGTTATACCACATCATTCCAATTAACTCTATTCCTGGCACACCTTTCACCCTCTTGCGTGTTCAGACCCCCAATTGCTCAAAATCTTTTTCACTCCATCCTTCCACCTCCAATATGGTCTCCCACTTCTCATTCCCTCCACCTCTGACACATATATCCTCTTTGTCAATCTTTCCTCACTCTCCATGTGACCAAACCATTTCAATACACCCTCTTCTGCTCTCTCAACCACACACTTATTACCACACCTCTCTCTTACCCTTTCATTACTTACTCGATCAAACCACCTCACATCATATATTGTCCTCAGACATCTTATTTCCAACACATCCACCCTCCTCTGCACAACCCTATCTATAGCCCACGCATCGAACCATATAACAACTATTATACATATATACACATGTACATATTTGTACTTGTTTACCTTCATCCATCCTGGTGCTACCTCACCCCATAGGAAACAGCATCGCTACCCCATGCTTCAGCAAGGTAGTGCCAGGAAAATGGACATAAAAGGCACCATTCGCTCGCACAGTCTCTAGCCGTCACGTGTAATGCACCGAAACCACAGCTCCCTATCCACATCCAAGACCCACAGACCTTTCCATGGTTTACCCCAGACGTTTCGCATGCCATGGTTCAGTACTTTGACATCATGGTGACCCATTATACCACATTGTTCCAAATCACTCTGTTCCTTACACATTTTTCACCCCCCTGTATGTTCAGGCCTTGATCACTCAAAATCTTTTTCACTTCATTCTTCCACCTCCAATTTGGTCTCCAGCTTCTCCTCCTTCCCTCCGCCACTGACACGTATTTTCTCTTTGTCAGTCTTTCCTCACTCATTCGCTCCATATGTCCAAACCATTTCAACACCCTCTTCTGCGCTCTCAACCACACTCCTTTTTTTTTATTTCCACACCTCTCTCTTACCCTCTCATTACTTGATCAAACCACCTCACAACAACTATTGTCCTCAAGCATTTCATTTCCAACGCATCCACCCACCTCTGTACAACTCTATCTATAGCCCATGCCTCGCAGTCATGTAGTATCGTTGGAACCATAACTCCTTCAAACATACCCATTGTTGCTCTCCAAGATAATGTTCTCTCTTACATATTCTTCATCACTCCCAGAACTTTCGCCCCTTCCCCCACCGTGTGACTCACTTTTGCTTCCATGGTTCCATTTGCTCCTAAGTTCACTCCCAGATATCTAAAAAGAATTTCACTTCCTCCTATTTTTCTGCATTCAAACTTACATGTGTATATGTATATGTTGATATGTATATGTATGTATATGTGCATGTATAGGCATTTATGTATACATATCTGTATATGAGTGGATTGGCCATTCTTCGTTTCTTTCCTGGCACTACCTCGCTGACATGGGAAACAGCAATCAAGTATGATAAATATTATGATGAAGTAAAATTAATGGATCTAGTAGTGATGATATATTTTGTGTTTTTATGTTTTACTAATGCAAAAATATATTAACAGGTTAGGTCTGGCTCTCAACTTCTCAGTCTTTTATTATGAGATCTTGAATAGTCCGGAACGTGCATGCCGACTGGCGAAGGCTGCTTTCGACGATGCAATTGCAGAGTTGGACACATTATCAGAGGAAAGCTACAAGGACTCCACTCTCATTATGCAGCTGTTGCGAGATAACCTCACGTTATGGACATCGGACATGCAAGGAGAAAGTGAGTTTGAACTCTTGTAGGGTTACCATTGTTTATTTGGTTGATGAAGGTATAGATTTGCAACTGTGAGCAGGATGATAGTATGGGTTAATTTTGATGGATAATTATTCTTTTTTTATAGACATAACGAGGACAGTGCAACTTTCATTGTCCACTTCAGTGTCATGCTATCAGGTATACATGCTTAAAGCTTTATGGCCTATAGATCAATTCCACCCATTGATTAATCATAATCAAAAATTAATGGTCTCTTATCATTGGGGATTGGGGAGAAAGAATACTTCCCATGTATTCCCTGCGTGTCGTAGAAGTGACTGAAAGGGGAGGGAGCAGGGGACTGGAAATTCTCCCCTCGTTTTTAATTTTCCAAAAGAAGGAACAGAGAAAGGGGCCACGTGAGGATATTCCCTCAAAGGCTCAGTCCTTTGTTCTTAACGCTACCTCGCTAATGCGGGAAATGGCGATTAGTATGAAAAAAAAATACGTGGCCTCTTTATAACACACTTTCCTTTCTTAGGAATATCCATGAATCCTGCCTGGGACAGTGTAGGCCACACAAAGAAGTGGTCCCTTTATCCGCATACACATCATCTGATTTTTTAACATAAATTTTTGCTTGAAATGGGAGACCCTAAGGGTTACAGCATACAGCACCCGTTTCTGTTTCTCGTTTCCACAGTCCTGAGAGTACCTGTAGAGGTTTTAAGTAATTATCAGTCCTGATGCAGGACTTTGTCAGCTTTCATGAAACATAACACTTGGTCATGAATTGGGTCCTCTTTACTAATTTTATCAGCTGATGTACCTCTATTTACATCAAATGTTTCTTTGTCACAAGGTCACCACGATTTCACTCCATAAGCGAGCATGTATTTGGCATGTACTATCATTAGGTGGTGGTTTGCCTCTAAACCCAACCATACTTCCATCAGTTAACATGCGTTGATTTGGTTGGAAATAATGATTTCAGTTGTATCAGAAAAGATTGGTTTGTATGAATTATCTCGAGTGTTGGGAATGGTTTTAGCTTTTAAATAAACATTTTTGGATCCACTCGTAACTTTTATGTACAAAATGCTCAAAAGATCATGGAGTAGCTTGATTTTTATGGCCAGTGTTCCATTATGATGCCAGATTTGATTTCTTTATCCAGTCTGTAATCATAGATAGAGCCAGAAAAGCATGAATTTAGCATGCAGTTGATTTTACTGGATGGGTCCTGGTATTTCAGTATGCATCTTCCACAATGCCTACACTACTAGCCTAACTCTCACTGTCAGTATCCTTGTCACTACCTCTATTTTATCTAATATCATCGTGTAATCATCGCTCCCAGACACTTCACATGTAAAACTGCCTTGTTTCTCGAATATCAAAGTTTGGGTCATTTACACTGTTGTCATTTGGGGATGCTGAGTTGAATCAGACAATATTCGTTTAAATAAAGTGTCTCAAAGATACTAAAAAAATCCAGAGCCAAGTAAAACATTACTGAAAATAAAACTAGAAGGCAGAAATAATCCAGTTTTAACACAGTACCTTTCAAACATTGAATAAAGCAAAGATATTCATAGATCGGACTTTTGATACATATTATAAAATTTGTAGTAGATAAGAGGTAAAGGAGAATCGTATGAAAATATGCACAATTAAAGCTTAACTTCAAGTTTGTAACGGAAGTTACTGGCACCTCAACTTACATTTTTTTCTATACTATGTTTTTTCTGATTATTTTCTCGGATAACCTCAAAAAGCCCCAGCAAGTTATTTTTTTCCATACTATGTTTTTAAGATTATTCTCAGATAACCTCAAAAAGCCCCAGTAAGTTACTGGTTTACATTCTTTTGACTTTTGGAACTACAATGATGTGTATTATAGTTGAGTGTTAGGTAGATTTACTTTAAAGAGTGTATCACTCTCTCTTTCCCTCATACTTGAGTGTTTCCTGCATTAGTAAGGTTGTGCCAGGTACAAGTGAAAAAAAGAACACGTCCACTCACAGTGGAGCCACAGCATATATGTATATATTGCTACTGTTGAATTGGGTTCTGTGTACAAGTATTTGAGAAAGGCCCTGTGTTCAACTATGTCATGGAGAATAATTAAGAGATGTAGTGTAATTGCGTAGCGAGACAAAAAGACGTAATTCAGCGGTGTAACAACATAACTAGAATTATAAAGAAATATAGTTTTTATAGAAAAAAAATTCTTTCAGGTGGTGATGGAGAGCAGAGAGAGAAAGAACAGGTGCAGGATGTGGAGGATCAGGATGTAAGCTAATGTGGTAGTGGCGGCGGTGGCCCCTTCACCTTTCCACCACAACCACCACCTCCTCCTCTTCCTCCTCCTCCTACCACCACCACCACCACCACCACCACAACTACCACCACCACCACCACCCCCTCCCACAGTGGAGCTCCAATACCAGCACTTCTCTCCAACACTGCCGAAGATGTCTACATCAAATACACCATTTTGCAATGGAGAGAAGGTTACTTGAGTGTTTTCTCAAGAAGTGCTTGTAGAAATGCAATTATGGGGAAAGGGATGGATTTTCTCTGTACATTAATTAGTTTCAGTAACTTAAGCCTATGATTGCTGCTCACCAGTGAGGTATCTCTTGTAAATTTAGCATGCTTTAACTTAACATGGTAACCAGTTGTATATTTAGATGTATTTGCTATGTCGATGATCAAATCTCGTCCACAGTATGGTGTGGGCACCTTGGTTGTTAAATTTCTAGTGCAAAGTAACTTTGTTCATGATGGAGCTCTGCTGTGATGATGGGAAAGGACTTGGCACCATCATTCCAATCCTTCGCTCTAAGTTCAGCATTTTCATCACGCTCTTTGTGTTTGAAAAGATTCATTGCATCATTTGTTGTGTATTTATTGATATTGGTACATGATAAGAAATTTAAATATTAGGTAGGTTAATTCTTTTTTAATACTATGATTTCCTTGTATATTTTCATAAGGTCTTAAATTAAGACCATTTTCCGTTAATCCCTCTTTGGTGTTCGGTGTCTGAAGTGGACATTTATGTTCCCCAGCTGAGTGTTTACGTATGGCCCGGATGCTGAACATTTTCAGTAGGAAAATAAAGATTGTGGCCTGATTGGTAGGGGTTTGCAGGAATCTAGCTTGCATGAAAGGGCCACAACTGAGATGTTGAGGTTTTTCCCAAGCAGCTAGGCAGACACAGGCATGGGGGGTCTTGGCTGTGTTGACTAGTACGTATACATAACTTTAAGGTTTTCATCTACGTCGAGCGTGCCTAGATCAGCGCTGGTTCCCCAGACCTGTTTTATTTCCTTGTAACTCCTAAGTCGCATCATTTAGTGTTTGCTCGATAGAGTTTGCACTTCTGTACACCTATGCTTTTCCCCAGCTGTGTGTGGTTGAGGTTACAAGAAAACTGACTGATCAGTACAGTAATAACAAGCCTTTACTGGACTACAATAGACTGTGTTTACCAGAACAGGATCACCCGTTAAGGGTTCTGTCTGATGGAGTCGAAAGTAGACGAGCCCAGAGAAGCTGGAGCAGGCAAGTTATGAGTGTTAGAGTAACATTCTAACATTGCTAATGTATGGAAGGCATCAGAAGAATACTTAAGCACGATAAGTGGTTTTTCTTGAAAAGTGCGTGGATGTTTCTAAACTTTTAATATCACCACCCATTAGTCTTGTATATTACAAATCCAGCCAGCCTATAGTTTTAGTTCAATCTTTTTACCTCAGTATTTTGTTGATCGCTTGGTGTTGCCTGTCATTTCAAAGATTTTCCCGTTAAAATTCGGGTATTTGAATAATAGCTATTTGTTTGATGTAATGTTTTTCATTTTGGGATGGGCACAGGTCACTTTCAATGTACCATGATCTCTGTTCCTCTTGGTAAAACAGTCAAACATAAGACCTGTTGTATCCACAACATAATGATTAAAAGGACTAATTCGGCTAGATTTTTTCCAAGTATAGTATTGTAGAGTGTAATTACCTTTTGAAAATTGTTTTGGAATACGCTTATTCATTGTGAGCATTCTTTTAAAAAAAAAATATGCCTATTAGTTGGAAGGTGTTTGTGGGTTGGTGGTAGATAGTGTCACCATGTGTTGACAAGTTCCCCCCCCTACTCCCCCTTCCCCCTTTTTCCTGCTCATTCCACTTTTAACCTTCAGTTGAGGGGAGCTTGTTTCTCCTAATAACTCACTGGATGAGAAGAGGTGTTGAACATTATCTTCTGCCTGGCCCACTGAGCCATTTAACTCGCTCAAAAATTCCCCCTTGCCTCTCGTCCACACCTATCCCTCCCTCACCATCCCTTGCCCTTCTGTTTGTGTGAGTCATTCCTAGTTGCTGGTACAGTAGGCTATGCTTAGCCCTTCCTGGCTTCTTCCGTGTCTAGTATTTGTGTCGCAACTGGGGAAAACTGACCCGGGTGCAAAACTTGCCTAAGCTCGGAGTCGCTTGTTGCGTCACATCTCGTGCTTTGTCATCTGAATGATCACAGCTATCAATTTTAATATTTACATGTCAGGTGAATGGAGGAATTGTTACTTCTTAATCATTAAAGTTGGATACTGTGGTCTCCATGAGGTTACCACTTTTACAAGGTTGGTGGAATTGAGGTCAGTCGGTTTGAGTTGCTTTTGGTGCTTCAATAAGGCTCTTTATTTTTCAGTATCATGAGGGAACAATCCTTATTGATGTGCTTCATTTAAGAAAGCTCTCAATTACTGACCATAAACTTAATTTTATGACCCCAAGACATTCCAGAGAACATTTTCGTAGTGAAACGCCTAAATGAGCAACCAAGCGATCACATCTCGGGCCAAATTGTGCTAGTGTTGCCAGCAGATGGCTGCCATTGTTGGTGAATAGCACATTCTTACAGTTCTTGGTGCTAGCAAAAATGATGCCTCTGTAGGCTCTCATGTGGCAATAAAAACAAAATCTGGCAACTGACGCAGGTGCAGCTTTGTATACATGCAGATTAAGTATAACAAAAAAAAAAATAGTGTTATGTGTACAGAATAATTAAAAGGGTCTGTGCTGGCATACTCATTCTGTAGAGGTTTTCAGGTAGGTGTGGCTGAGTTTATGGTCAGTTGTTTGTGTGGAAACTTTGGGACGTTTTTCCTTGAAAAGTATGTGTTTGGGTTAAATTTCCAGGTTTGGCACAAATGGCTGGCGGAAAACGGACTGTGCAGTTGACATGGAAAACACCAGCCACAACATTTAACTGTCAATACAGTCCAGAATTGGTATGACCATGTGTTGTATTTTTTATTACAATACTATTAATTATATATGCTATACACCAAGAGTTGTGAATCTTGCTAGAATGTGCCCCTCTATGTAAATACGAAATTGTGATAGGCAAAGCACATGTGTCAATGCACTTGCATGTCAAAAGTGTTTGATTAAACCTCATATTCTCTATAATGTATTTTTCCTTAACCCATTTGAATTATTACTTTTCAAAGCATAATATTCATCATGTTTGATTAAATGCTTTTAGTATAATTCCTGGGGTAGGCACTGTGTTTTCCTGCCATATTTAAGTCATTAATACTAAACATTTGAAAGTGTAATTTGAGAAAAGCATGTAGGACACACAAATGTATGTAATGAGATCTTTGGAATGTCAGAATCATTGGGGCCGAGGTAAAATGTAGCAACAGGAATATTATCTATACACTGGGTGTAAAAATGCCACATAAATACTGGAACTGTATGACTAAAGGAACTGCTGCTGGTTTTAGTAATTTATTGTAGTCTATTGTTTTGTTAAAGGTGACCCTTGTAGAATACTCGAGCATTTCCAGTTGGTCACCCTAATGCCTTTATTCTGTAATATGGTTTTACTCTTGGCTTGTATGCCTAATGTGCACTGCAAATTTTAACCCTATCAAGAAATGCTGCTTTGGTTTCCATCATCATTGTAACTCTGCCCTTTACAGATATTTAATTATTTTGCTGTTGCTTTCTAATGGCTTTCTCAACACCCTGGTTTTACTTGTGTGTGTAACCAGAACATCTAAACAGATTTCGTACCATGTATAAATGTCCTTACCTTTGCGTAACTTTATCCTTTAATCACCATTGCAGACACCTTTGAGGTTGTAACCCCAAGTAAGCTGGGTTTTCTTGACCTTATATCTCGGAGCTTGTTAGAAATTTTTAACTTTACTTTTTCTGAATGTAATTGCTTCACAAGGTAATGTCAACACAAGGGATAATTGTACTTTTAATAAGGGAGTTGTTTTTAGACTATGTATCCTTGGGGATTTATAGATGTATTCTGACCTCTTAACCTTTACAGTCTTGGTTCCCAGGTGTGTATAAAATGTCTTTAAATTATATAGTGTCGGTTAACCTTGTATGACTTTTCCTTGTTGGATTTAAAATTTCTCCAGAAAAGCTTTTGACAGCTCAGTATGATGAGGCTTTTGATAGTGGTCACTTAAATAATTTGTGATGGGAGGGAAAAAAAAGCAGGTGCCACTGCAGCAATTAACCATTTGCCTGTCCTGTGAGGTTGCCTCTTAAGTATTTTGATTGCGTAGAACTGGTGCAGCAGCTTAGGCTTTTTGATATTTTTGTGTGAATATAAATGTAAAACATTTGAGCTAGAGAAATCTTTTAACGGAAGGATTGTTGTTAGAATGATGCAGTAGCGAAAGGCTCCTCACTACAGCCATCTCCCACATAATGACGGGGTATGTTCCTGAAAAACCCTTTGTTACGTGAAACGTACACAAGCAGGTGAAACTCATTATATATTACGTTCCCTAGTACTAATTTTCCATATTTAACTTCAGTACGGATTATATGTGCAACAGCTTGGCTTAATAACTACTTGCTACAGAATTTCATCCATTAACTTGGGCAATCTGTAACGAAACTAGAACATTTAGATGGGACTTAAGATGGTGGTGGAATAATGGGTTAATAGGAGGGAGGGGGCTTTAGGATTTTCTGCCTCGCTCCCAGAAATACAGTGATTCTGCTAGTGGAGGTGGTTTGCCTAGCTAGGCCTTTGGAACGAGCTGTCCCCTTTAAACTGTGTGGCATGTCCTCTCCATAAAGCTCCCTTATGTCTGTGTGAAGCATCTGTAAGCACATTTAAGTAAACCTGAGGGCACATTCACAGTTGTTATCCATATCGCTAATGGCCTTGTAACCTTGTCCAAGTGCTGGAACACCTCCGCTAACCCCTTGGTTGTAAAGTCACGTGTGGTATGATTTTCCTGCCCTTCCCTCTCGATTTTTCTTTCTCCAGCAGCATTAATTTTTCAGATCCTTTTTAACTACCAGGGGGCTACAGGATGATACATGAAATTGTTCCCAAATTATTAATTGAGCGAAAGATGTTGCTCTGTGAGATGTCGTTATACGGGGGATGGCGGTAACTTTAAGTATATGATGTGCACCAGATATTCTTGATGTCCTAAGAATACACCAGCAATACTTTTGTCATTAATTGTGCTTGTATATATTCATCCTTTAGAAACCAATATGCATAACTTTTTTGTGGTTCCCCTAAAATGCATCTTTGTGATTTGACCATTCCCTGCGACTTGCTTTTACTTCAGGCAACCCTTACTTTTATCGTTTCCTTCAGCTACATATATTCACTTTTGTGCTAATGGCAACTGTCCCCTTATTTGATAACTAGACCAAGTAGATTTCTTTAGCATTGTTTTAACGGGTTAAAACTTTTGATAAGTATTGTATTATTGTTATTGATGTTTGAGTAAAAATATAAAGTCCTCACCAAGACGGCAGTACCTATAGCCTCATTTTAAATGTCTTGAAATATATTTATTAGAATGCTCGTGCCAGTTTAAGAATGTATGCAGTACAAAGTTTCCAATTTAGTTTATGGATGGGATGCTTCATCCTTGTAGAGTTGCATTGACTTCAGGGCAATTAGCGATGTTAATGTATTAGCACTCCAGACTGGCATTTGTGTTGTTACAGATCTAAACCCCATTTATAATTGGTTGGTCATACACTTGGAATGAGACAATTGTTGAGAGGACACCATTATCTTAATGGAATGAAATGGAAGGTAATTTTGTAAGGGGAATGATCCAAGTCTAATTCCTAAAACCAGTTTTATTCCATAAACAAATAGATCTTTCATAAGTTATTCTTGTATTAACTAAATATATATACCATAAAGGGAATACAGCTTACATGTACACTACATGTTAGCACTTACAGGTGATAAGGGAAAGTATAAATGTTATTTACAATATACAAAGATACATCTGATTACAATATATACAGATATTATATATATATATATATATATGTACTGTGAGGAAAAGTTTGAGCTTATCACAATGCTTTGGGGTAACATTGGAAAATTTAAATTGTTCAAAAAAAAAACCCTCTCTCAAGCATAGAAAATTTGCTAAATTTAAAGAATTTTTGCAGATAATTCCATGCATGAGGGAGGGAATATTACATTATCACATACTGAATACGGATTATCACTTAATTGGAGGCAATATGAGAATGAATATCACCCGATGCCTAGATATTGTTGAGCTTGTAAATGCAAATTATTAACACTTGCATGTGCCCAAAATGTAAAAATTTGTAATCTCCTATATCAAAAGCACATAAAATCCATTACTTTGATCATTAATAAATGTAATAGTAATATATAACATGAAAATACAAAAATACGTAAAAAGGCAAAAGCCATTTAGTGTAAAGTGGCACAGAACATTGTAATGTTTACTGACAGGTTTAAAGGTTGTAAACTTGTGTTATGAAAATTGTATATACAGTAGTTAACCTACACTACTCTAAACTAACCAAAACCTACCCTAACGAAGGTTTGCAGCATGTAAAGGATATATTCTGAAGTCTTGCCACTGGACTAGTTAACCAGCTAACGGCTGATACTTTAGTGACAAAATGCATCTGGTAATTGGTGACTTGTCTAAAGAAAATTAGAAATCTTTTTAATTATTAAAACATATATGGCCATTGTTCTAAAGTGGTGCTTATGATTATATGATGATTTTTTACGAATTGAATGCCATATTAGTACTCGTGTGGTTGATTTTTCATAGTTTATTCCATGCTTTGTCATAATATCATTTTGTATAAATTTGTAGTATTTTTCAGTCTGATGAGCCTGTAATTTGGATAGAGTGCTCCAAACCAGAGTTGAGATCAAGTACATTAATTGAACAAAGTAACACACAATAGTTGCCTGATGAAGAATAGGAATGGTTCTTCGTCTAATTTTAGTGGCATCTGTATGTGGCACAAAATGGTTTAGAAAAGACTATATTTTCTAAGCTGAAATTAATAACTTTGTTAGAAAATTCATGCGAAGTAAGTTATGATAGTCTCTACTGTCGGTCAGTGTGATAGACATTTTGGAGAAACTCCTTTCATCCACAGGTCATCAGATGTTCACTGCTAAATATTTTCTTAAGATTATGAAAATTCATAAAATGACTCGTAATTAGTTGTAGGTATTAGGGAATGGATTTGCCATCTACATACAAGTTTGATAAGAAATATTTTATTCACAAAAAAGTGACGATAAAACCAAATTTACAAAAAACATTTTACCATTACATTGTGAAGCAAGAGTAACCTGCCAGTACATTACAGAAGTAATAATTAAGCAATGAGGACGTAGTGCATAACATAAACTGTAGTTTCGAGTGTGGCGTAACTGTATCTTAAATGGTAATGTTTATGGTGTTAAAACGAAATTGCACTGTCTTGTATTCCTCTACTCCCCATTGCTTATAGAATAGGTGATTTGAGGTAGCCTTCAGTGCTAGAAACAAAGGAATTAGGTAGATGTCTAGCACAAGAAGCATAGTGGACACATTTTTGGGGAGCTTTCATAAAACATCAAGTGTAGTTTATACAATCAAAATGTGGTAACCTCTGGGTCCCCTAAGAGTTTCATTGTTTCCCGAAGAACTCTAGAATTGGTTCTTACAAGGAAAAGAAGATGGAACTTTGTAAGAACCGATGATTCTAGGGGTCCTCGTATAAGCGAGTGAAGTACTGTTGCTCTCTCTAGATCGAGCCATCGTTGTAATGCTGCCTCAACTTCTTCACCTTCTTTAGCATCATTTTCAGTACTGTCAGGACCAAACAGGAGAACTTCCAACACACATTTGACCTGTAAATTAAGTTCAATGTAAAAATATTTTCTTGTTAGGAAACCAACATCATGTTAAGCTTGCTCACATATGGAAATGTACATTAGGCTAGGAATGTATAACGAGCAGTGGTTCACAGGGAGAAGGTAATGTCTTCGGTAACATTAGGAAATGCTTTGGTGTTACCCGAGTTAAATGAATCAAGGAAGTCAAAAAGGCAAGTTATAATGTATTTCTACTAGTACAGTATTGTGTCAGTTGGCTTTCTGTACGACTGTACCAATTGTTAACCGCTGGTGATAGTATTGGTTTTTACATTAATGTGGTATAAGTGATTGAAGATGCATTTAACATTCAAAAGATGAATATGCGTAATTTACAATTTATTTTGTATTTTTTGTTTTATGTCAAATATTCTCATGCATGATTCCTTTTATGTTTAGATTTTTACTTGTAAATTTTTGATGAATGCAGATTTTGTGAAAGGTGTGCAATGGATCGAATGAATTGGAAGAAAGTGGTGTACAGGAAGTGATGTGCTGTCAGATAACTGAACCAGGGCATGTGAAGCAGATGGGGCTTGGTTGTGGATAGGGAGCTATGGATTCGGTGCATTACACATGGTAGCTAGGAAATTGATGCGAGTATGAAACGAAAGGAATAGGTGAAGGTATCTTTACTATCATCACATTAATATGCTTGCCTGAACATTTGATGCGTAGCATGTCACTTTTCATTCCAGTGTTACCAATCATTAATACAAGACTTAGGTTGGTTCTTAATGGTGAGGGTACCACCAAATAATGATTAAAAAAAAGAAAATGCCGAGGTAAGCAAGATGATCGTAATGAGATTATTTGGAATGCATGTGCCTGATGATTGGACAAAGGCAATAATTGATCTAATGTATGGTGGGAGATGGAATATATAGAAACTGACTTAGAATTCCATAGAAATGTTTGAGTTGTGGAATAGATCAGAAGTGGTTCACGAGCGAGGGCTGGATTGGTGTGGATTTTGTGAGGTATGCAAGGGATAGAACAAATTGGAAGTAAGTGGTATACATGGTACAATACGTTGTCAGTGGGCCGAACAGAGGCACATGAAGTGGTCTGGGAAAGATTGGTCTGTGGCAGGGGTGTGTGATGTTACCATGGCTGTTTGTTTTATTGATTGGGTGGTGACGGAGGATAATGGAAGGGTTTGCGTAGAGAGAGAAGGATGAGAGTATACGTAAATGTAAGCGAGAGATTATTCCTTTTAGGAGGAGCAAAGGGGTTTCAGGAGAGGTAGGGGGATGTGTACATTAGATTTTTGCCGCGAGAATGTGTGCAAGAGTATCTAGTGATAGGTGGGAAGCTGCGTACAACTATGGATGTGAGGAGAATGTATGACAGAGTCGAGTGGAAGAGCCAAGAATGGAGGAAATGATTGCTTCCGACATTTTATTTAAAGCAGGTCTGGTATTTTCCCCCTTTTCTACATGGATAGGGGACCCCTTGTACTGCTACATTTTCTGTACATTGCCCACTTTCTACAAAGAATCTGCCATAGTCTTTTACTTCATTTCCATTTTTCATGATAGTTACCCCTCATACAGCTACATTTTTTTCTTTCCCGTCGTCTATGATAAACAAATTAGTTACCCCTCATCCAGTTACATTTTCTTTGATTAATTTCCCATTTTCTATGATAAAACAAATTAGTTACCCCTCATCCAGTTACATTTTCTTTGATTAATTTCCCATTTTCTATGATAAAAAATTAGTTACCCCTCATCCAGTTACATTTTCTTTGATTAATTTCCCATTTTCTATGATAAAAAATTAGTTACCCCTCATCCAGTTACATTTTCTTTGATTAATTTCCCATTTTCTATGATAAAAAATTAGTTACCCCT
>JAUTXX010114357.1:0-16311 GCA_032273605.1 Panulirus laevicauda
TGAACGTTCTAGCGGTAAGTAGGGGCGGGATAGAATACAAAGCTGGTAGCGTTAAGTTGCTTGGGGAAGGCTGAAGCAGGAAGGCTGGCAGCAGGCGAGCTTAGAGTGCACGGTCCTCTTTAATCCTCTGAGTACGACGGCACGACCCTTCAACATGAAGGAATAACCTTTGAGTACGACGTATGCCTTTTGGATACGTTGGTTTCGCCTTCGACTGGAAGGAGGCTCATTTAATATTTGCTCTACCTTAATGATTATATGTTATCTACATATCCAACTATCTAATCAGGGCACAAAACCTAGCGCGTTAGGTGGTAACCATTACACCATATAGAGTATATCTCTACCAGCTGCCGCAGGCTGAGTTTTATTCTTTATTACATTTAACCGACGCGATTCATAGATTATATAAAGTGAATCCGTATTTCAATTGTTTTATTTTGTAAAAAGTTGCATCTTCATTATCATGTATGTAAACATTTACTAGATATTTGATAGACGTGATTTGTGATGGGGAAACTGTACAGGTTCGCATCATGTGGGTGGAGGGAGGCCTAGGGCGTGACTCACGCGGCACCAGGTATTGATCCTACTCCTCTTTGCTCCACCCTGTCTAGCAGCAACTTACCTTCGTTATTTACTTTTTCTTTTCACTGCTGTGGACGTGGGTAGAGAGACATAGACTGTGGTTTCAGAAGGAAGATTGACAATTAGATATTTTCGTTTTCTGTCTATCAAAGTTCTTAACATTAGAATGGCGAATTCAGTTTTTGCACATTTTATCTACTCTGTTTTGTAAGCACAAATTGTATTAAGTCGATCTAAGCCAATAGACATTATTCTAACCTGAACGTAGTGGCCATGATACTGTAGATTGCTGGCATATGAACTTTTCCATAATCATGAAAATGAAAAGAACATTAATTATCGCTTAAAGGTTTCCTTGGGAATAGAGTTTTATGATTGTATCTTGGTATGGTGTGGGATGATTCCTTGGGAATAGTATTTTATAATTGTATCTTGGTATGGTGTGGGATGATAATTAAAAGTTTAATCGTTGAGTTAACTTATAAAGCTAAACTTCCTACTGTTTGAGATTTTCTTTGTATGAAATGGGATTAGCGGGTAAGACGGTCGTGTCGGATCGTGCTGTGGAAGGGAGTGCCGCAGACATCATGGGTCGACCGTTGGGTTGGGGCCGGGATGACTGGTCGCCGCCACCTTAAAACTAGACTGCTCAGTGCATCCGTCTCCTTTTTTCCTGGTAGTGGAGGGCTGGACGTGCTAGAGCGACTTAAATGGCTGCCATTCAAGACATTGGCTATCCTACTTATGTGAACATCCTTCTTTTTTTCTCTCTCCTTTTTCATATGACAAAATGAATTCACATTATGCATTTTCGTGTCAGTCGATAATCATGTTACCCCGAGCACTGATATCCGATGGCCGGATCATATTTAAGCATGTTTTGATTTATTTTTAGGGGCTCATTGTTTGTCAGCATCTGGGAACATTGTAGTTTATGTTGTTGGTATTTTGCTCTCGTCAGCGTTCCATCAGGGGATGGTAGGCATCGGCTTGAATACGTGCTCTTAACTTTATGTGATGTGGGCTCATGTGTGAGTGGAATGTGGTGTTGAAGTGTTCCACGAACGTAGGTACCTCATTTCCACATAACCTGGTACAGCAGCAGCCTCCAGTCCCGTCCAATGTGATTATTATTACTCACTTTCATCTTAACCCATTGAACACAACGTTACGACACTTCGATATGATAGTCTGGCCTCTCAGGGTCAGGGTCACTCGGTTATACCATACCCAATGGTCGTGACGTCGTGCTGCTCAAAGATTGCGCCGTCTTTCTCAAGGGATGAAACCTGATCATGAATCTTCATGCAGTCATTTGATCGTTACCTTGGTTAGCTGATCCTTTAATAGAGAGAGAGAGAGAGAGAGAGAGAGAGAGAGAGAGAGAGAGAGAGAGAGAGAGAGAAGGACATGTAACGGGTAGTGGTGTGACCGTTACAGTGGCCAGCAACATCTTGTGTCTAGCGTGTGGCCTCCACCTGCCAGTATTCTGTGCTAGGATACCCGTTCACCGTCTGCCTCACTCCTGCCAGAGCTGCTCATGGCGCCGCCCTGTTGCTGCTTCACCCCCACGCACTTTGTTCTCGCATTATGATCCCTCCCAGTAGAGCCATTACGGACTACCGCTTATAACCCTGGCCATTACATCCAAAACTTCGCTGCAACGTCCATCTCAACCCAGACCACATAGCGTAGCCTTCATAACGTTCCACCCTCAGACTGAACCCTTCGCCCTAATGTTCCAGAGCCTTGTCTGTTAAGTCTTCACTTGATGCCACTTCAGGAAATGTAGATGTTTCCTCTTGCCACAGTTATGTTGCCCGAGACTCTGCCTGTTACAAGGCCAGCGGAACTTGCTGTCAACGATACAGCCTCGCTAAAGGTGACGGCTCACCTTTAGCGAGGCTGTATCGTTGGAAGTACAGGTTTTGTCAAGTAACTTATCGCTCCAAAGAAGTCTACATTTCTCCACTACTGAAAATAGCGCAGCCTGAAACTGTATGAGATTTTAGAAAGGTCCTAGGTAACACACACACACACACACACACACACACACACACACACACACATAGATATATATATATATATATATATATATATATATCACGACAATACTACTTTTAAGGGACAGGTGAAAAAAAGTCATCCTAATCCTAATTCTGTTGCTAACTATAATCCTTGGAATTCTTTCTAACTTCCGCGAGTGAGACTTCGCACTCTTGGGGTGAGCGTCTCCAACCCTGGCGGGTCCCATGCTGTAATGACCCGCCACCATTACCCTCCCTCGCCTTTGTTTCTACACTGCCCGTCCTTGCTCTTCCTGCCGATGCACCCACCCTACCGCCCCGCCTTGTTCGTCCTCACCCCGTCACCCGAGCCAAGGCCGGTGGTGCATGAGAGGTGACGGAGGTCTTGGCACTAGCAGGAGCCCTGATACAGTACCCCCCGCGACTGTTATAGACAGCCTCTCATCTCACTCCCGCAGCGCTCAAGTATTATTACGACACACTCTCACTATCACTTCTAATCTCTTTAGACTTATCTTGCTAATACTGACTATGTATAACCTCTTAGGCTCTTTCATTAAGCTTATTGAGAAATGACAGAGCATCGAAATGTAAAAAACATGCATACCTTAACACTTAAACAGTAACAGAAATATAGTAAGAGACGAGACATACAAGACCAAGAAGTGTTTAGTAAATTTTATAGTGTCAAGTCTGGCACTGGCTGGGGAGGCATGTTAGGCGACGCTAAGATATGCAGGAGGAGGGCGATGGCTGACGTGTTCCGGACGGCCTTGAGGTCAGGTAGGCAAGGGTTGATCAGCCCGACATGATCACCTGGGCCTGGGTATATATAGTAAGTAGTAACTCCTCTAGCACGCAAAACTTACGCAACTTGACGGACACCGCTACACCCACCCACGTCACATTCCTGCTCACGTCACACGCTTACGTCAGAGCATGCGAGGTAATCAAACATCTTTCACCTCAACGCAAAACTACGATTGTTGTGTCTTGGTCCTTCGGTTGAACGCCCCTCCTTGCAGAGGTAAGCAGATACCGAAATCACAATCCTGAGGTAAATTTTTTTCTCCCAAGGGAATATAATGAGGTCGCGGGAGGTCTGCTCATAACCCGGTGTTATTTCCTTGAGACTCAAGCCGGAGTTCATTCCATCTTTCCGAAGAGTCGTACCGTCGTGTCCAAGGGACGAGGGACTTACTCGTGTAGATGAGGTTACTGAAAAGTATGACCTTATTCATCGATATCCCCGCCACCCTTTTTTGTTTCTTATCCCGATCAACCTGGACGGGAAGATGAGACACGGTGGTTATTGTAAGGCAGCGGCTGGCCAGAGCTGTTGACCAGAGGCGGTGTGTCCGGGTTTGACTTGGTGTAACACAATGCGTTCAGCCTCGTTAGGGACCCCGACCGTAAGTGTCGACATAAAATTTAGTCTGAAAGAGCGCGATCAGCACAAGGGTGTGGAGGGGAGGGCGGCTGGAATTGCGAGCCGGCTCGATGAAATGTCAATAGCCTTACCCTACCTAGATCCTGACAAGACGGGCTAAGGATTTTTTTCCCCGCTCACCCCCTCACCTTCCCGTCTCAGCTAAGTAGCGGCAGGAGCAGACGACTGAACCCTCAAGGAACATTCTTCATTTGGTAACTCCTGTGGTTCTCTCCCTGGTTTTAGAAGTATATGGTACAGGAGGGGAGGATATCCACTCCCTGCTCCTGTTCCCCCTATAGTCATCTTGTACGACAAGCAGGAAACACGTGAGTAATCTCTCTCCCTTATCACTTGGGATTGATATGTAGCACCTCCAGTAAAAGGCAGTTTTGTAAAACTTTTTTTTTTTATAAACTGAAGGCCACATACCTGTAGTGTCAAGTTGGGCTATGATTTTGATTTTTTTTTTGCCGCAAGTGCGACTTAATAGTAGTTAAGCACTCCATCCCAACCTGTGACTGTTTTTGAGTTCCTGAAATTTTGACATCAGTTTCTCCGTTTGTGTATGATACTGGTGATCGTTACTGGCAGGAAGGGTTCGCGATAGGCTTCTGGCCAGCCGTGCAGCAGCGCTATAACACTGACCCTCAGTTTTTATCTCTGGCGAACAAAACACAGGTGTGGTATAGGAAAGGGAGATAGCGTGTTGTAACGGGAAATTATTTAACTGTACAATTTTTTTCTTCAGAACTTGGAAATTAAAAGATTATGTGGACGTTATACATTCTAAAACGACATTAATATGATTTACGGATAGAAAAGGATTATCCATTGTATTTTTCCATCACTCATTAAGATCTATGTTATAGTTGTGTTTTGTGATGTTACGGTAGGGATGCATGTTACATGTAATGTCGCCTGCTCTCTACCCATCCAGTCACAAATGATCATCCTAAGGAATGAGTTTTGACTCTGTTTTCTGTGTATAAGGTTGAAAAAAAATGGATTTAGATTCATTGTTTTTTACGTTATTGATGTTTGTCAATGATAAAATGAAAATCTGATCCTGTAATGTCATCATATACCGGTGGCGGATTTCCTGTTACTGTTTTTGCTTTAACAGTAGTCATGTGTATTTGTTGGGTTCTTGGGTAGTAGGCTGGAATAGCTGCTACGTGAGGTGCCACGTGCCAGGCGGACTTGATACCGTTGGTGTACCCTCAAAGAAGAGAGACTAAAGACGAGGGCTAGATCAGCCGTTCAACATTCTATCCACTCGTGATACGGCGCCTCTAAACAGGGATGCCATAGCAGTTGACCGATTTGTTGTTTATGAAGTGTTGTTTTTAGTAACTCATGATCTGTGACGAGGATTGTTGCAGAAATGCATGTTTGTGTGAATTGATAGAGGTATATGGCGAGCTGTGGTGCTGTATCAGCGAAAACACAAGAGGACCTAAAAGTGAGATTAGGGCAAGATCACTCAAGGAAAGACAAGGCAACGGTGGTTTGGTTGTAGGACTGGCGGCGGTACTGTTGTGGTCAGAGCCGCTCCACGATGAAGGCAACTGGTTTCGACACTTGGTTTCGTGCACTGTGTGAGGCAGGCAGACAGGCAAGCAAGCAGAAAAACCCGTGCTAAGTTATGTGTGAAGAGTCGGGGGGAAGGGCTTGGTGCGACCGAGTGGTGGGTACAGTAGGCCAGCCGCTGCCTCGCCTCGGGCACCGGTGTCGGGCAGGTCACCGCTAACTCGTCCCTTCTTTTTTGTGTGTGCACCGGATACTCGGTCTTAAACTCTTGAGCACAACATTACGACCTTTGACCACGACGGTACAGCTCTTGGGTACGAGCGTCTGGCCCCACGCCTGAACAAAGGCCATGCCATCATGCTAGAAACTTGTTCCACCTTCTTTAAGCTGTTGTATACCAGCTGATCTCTGTGAGTAGCCTCGTCGTGAATGATATTGATTTGTACTTATCGAGTCATATCTTGTAAATAAAAATGGTAATAGTGTCTTCCTTATAGTACTTGGTAGTACATGGGTAGGCCATGTAACAGAAGACATGATCCATTAATTTATCTGCTGATGAATAGTACACGGGAAAGCCAGTTAACAGAAGGCCTGATGGTCTATGACGAAGTTATCTGCTGGATGACAGTAATAGTGTCATAAAGTATTTATCTGTATCGATGGAAAAAGATTGTAAATTAGAGGGTTCACATTTATTTTTGAATGAAATATAGTTACACCTGATTCATGATAAACTTAATTGTCTTATAATTTGAATAATGCATTTTAGCTTTCGCACTGGTAATGTAAGTTCAGGTTGATTTGTGAATGACTTTATTGTTTGCATGTATTTTATCGAGTGGAAATTGGTGTCATGTCATTCGATATGTGAAATTTCGGTTATACCGTAAACCCTGCTGGATATATCTTAATTTTATGACCTAGTGTCACCACACATTGACCCAAGCTTCAAAAATATTGTAGTTTGACATCTGCGTCTTGATGATTTCGATATATTCATCCCACAAACTGCCAACAGCTTGGTTGTAATGATGAGGTAACATGACGCCCTGTACGTGCCGTGAAGGTTGATCATTGTTTTCTGTGGTACGATCGGGGTATTTTGATAATGTTTAGTCATTACTATTTTTGTTTTAGATCAATATTTAGTAATATGGTTAGTCCTACGACGTGGTTATCGACCTCGTTACGCTTACGATGATGACTGGTATTTTTATATATTGGCCTTTATACGCGTGATCTGGAATGATTGATACTAGGATGCATTGGTATTGCTTTATTATACTCTCTTGAGAATTATTTCATTGTATATGGGAGTAATGTGGTTATAACCCTAACCCCTTTTAAAACCCTCCCAACTCACATGGGAGAGTTTTACCAGCAACATTAACCCAACACTTCGCTGGCCTTACGAACCGTAGGAATGATAGAAGGAGAGAGTTGGTGACACTATGGACTGCCTAAGACGGAGCATCCGGGAACCTGATCATGTGAGACTTTATGACTGAACAAAGAAGACTCGTGTGTAAGAGTTCTGCTTCATTTCCCCTGCCTGTCCCCTTTTAACATTGCCCTCGATTGTTAATTCCTGTATAGCACTCTAATCATAGGTAGATCGAAGCGTCATATTTCCAGATTATTTGTAGATTGTATGTGATAGGTCTGTATGAAGCAGGTGTGTGCATATATACACCGAGCCTGACGTAAGCGGAGCTTTATAGTATGGTGTATTTTGTGAATGAGACGTGTAATGTATGGGAGATATGTTCTTGAGCATGCACTAGGGTAATTTATTTTGGGATTTGGGAAGGTTTAAAAGCAGTGTGGTGACAAGGTTGAAAGTTGTACAGACTCTCGTTCGTATATGGTGTTACCTGGTCGGTCTTAACCCAGAGGAACAAGATTCCTTAAGGGTCAGTGGAGGCTGGGTGGCCAGGCCGGGGACATTAGTGAGGTTGCCAATGTAAGTCCATACAGCCCACTGATGGCCTCTATTGTCACCAGAACTCCTATACAACTGGTGGCAGCTATTCAGCATTAGTTGCTAATGTTACTTTACCTTTCTGTCATTTATTCCACATGCGAAAACGGCGATGTTTTCGTCCACATATCCTTTGTCCGAAACTACAGTGTTAGACTTGCCATGGATGATTTTGTTACAGTGAACACCGAACCAGCTGACGTTCTTTAACTTTACCATGTCTTACGACGAGTTTTGATTGATTACTTCTGCTGGTATCGTTGACTGATGTCGGTTTCGTGTTGGCGGCGCCTCTGATGTATCAATGTCCGTTTGGCGTCCGTGACTTAGGTGTGGTGCTAGGTTGTTGGATGGGTTCTCACGTACTTACAGTCTCCTCGTGTGATGTTGTTTGCCTCAGAATGTGTGGACTAGGAGATACGCCACACTGGGACGCGGGTCGTGAGGGTCGGCATGAATGATAACCTTGAAGCCAACTCCCAGATCTATCCTCCTGCAGGGTATTGATTGTCTGCCTCCACGCCCCGCCCTCCTCACCTGCTCTCTCTCGCCCGCCCACAACCACCGCCCTGCCCCACCCTCCTGCCTCGCCTACCATGGCTTTCTCTCAGCCGCCAACACCTTCGTAAATTCCCTACATTCCTCCTGCAGTGTTCCTTCCCCACGCACCTACCGTACCTCATTCTCCTTTCTTTTTGTCATGGCATCCCTTTGGCCGGCCACACCGAGTGACCTTACCTGCACCCTTACGACCGCCAAAACCCACCAGTTTTGTTTTTCCCATCTTATGTGCCTCTCCTGGTTTTTCGCAAATCGTCTGTCTCCATCTATTGTGCTTCGCCCTTCCTCGTGCCTCTCTTGGATTCCCTTTGATTGCTGATATATGGCCGTTTCACCCGTAATATGAGCCGCGTTATGGCTTACCCTGTTTTACCTGCGCTCGCCCTTATTGCTGCACGTTCCCTCCTGACTCCCTGTCAGCCATCCATGATTGTCTCCGGCTTTGCTGTCCCTCCATGACAGCTATAGCTTTCCTATGATCCACCACCACACTCTCACCCCTCCCTTTTTACCTTCCTCGGCAGCCACAGTCTCCCGTTGCTGGCTGACCCGCCAATCTCCCAAAGCTTGCCATACCCATACCACCCAGCATCCGCCACCAGCTTCCCATAGCATCGTAGGCAAACATTTTTAAAGGTTAGAATATGTTCACAGTATTCAGTCATATTTTATAGTCTGGATACAGGAAAGTAGTAGTACCACTGCCTGTTCCAGTTAAACCCCTTTCATTCTTTCGCCATTGCGAAAACGCTTGTCATATCCTTTTCTTTCCAGTTTAGTACTTTTATATTCCTCGCGCGGATTTTCCCATTACAGATGCCTGCTTATGGTAAAGCTTCAGTGTAAATTTTTATTGATGGACTGTCAAATGATTGACATTTCAAGGGGATGAAATTCCCCCTTCTATTTCGCCTGCAAGATTTTTTTTCAGTTAGCTCGAGGGATTTTGAAACAGCCTATTCGAAATCTTTTCTGATAGCTAAAAATGTCATATATTCCTGACAAATCTTCACACACACCATACTATACTAAAAGCAGATTGACAACCGTGCCTTTAAGGCCAAAATAGGTAATCTGACAACTCTTTTTTAAGAAAGGAAAATTTAGGGTTTGCTGAGAGAACTAGATTATAAATTTTATTCACCAAGAGAGAGAAAACAGGAACAATGTCAGCAATACCATATCATAATTCTACATAGCAGACCAGAGCACATTGAATTTCAAACATGAGAGAAATAAAAAAGAGGGGGGGGGGTGAGGGGGAGCCAGCTGCTAAGGTAAACAGCTGCTGAGGTAAAGACTTCCTGAGACACCATTGAACTTGATTGAATAGTTCCCTCTTTATATTACACCACCGCCAGTTTGTATTATTATTCTGTTATTCTTGTATAATTGGCGCTTTTATCCTCTTTCCAGCACTCGATTGGGTAATTTAGTGATTGATAATAGCACGTGATTGGGTGATTTGGATTTCATGATACTGCACCTCAATCGGCTGCCAGCCTGTATACAAGAGACTCGATATCTAGTACGATGGCTGTTAACGAGACTAAGATTTCTTTCTTTCGGAACTATACTATATTATACGGTATGTGAGATACTTCATCCCATAGGGTATATTTGCCCATGATTATAGTAATGGCGATAACGTTATATATTAGTACCAGTTAGCGTACCACATACATTAAGGCACTGCTGGTTATACTGTTATATATCAGGCTGAAAATTAAGTTTTCTGGCACCTTTATGTTACTGGGCATTAGACAGTCTATTTCCGGAGAAAGAGAAATGGAACTGCCTACACACATGACCATTCGTCTTGTAGTTATGATGATTTACTTGATTATGGCACCGAAATCTTATTTTCTGTACTTCTTGTTGTGTTAATAGGTAATTAATGGTCATTAAACTATGAGTCCATGCCTTAAACGTCAGACAATCTTCTTGCATGGCCAGTATTTAAGGAACTGTTCACTATATGTTGATGTCTGGTTTTGTAATATACATATAGTTGTTCAGTTGCTTACCACCCTAATATTTGTGTTAATATGACTAAGATACTAACCACTTCATGGCCATGTTAATGACTCGGTGCATGGTTTGATAATGATAGACTGTATTGCTGATTTTGTAAATTTGTATATGTAGTTGTGTTTATCATTGAATTGCTGTTTTTTATTGTTTATGTTTGACATCATGAATACGCATGCAGTCTTGTACCTGATTTTTGCATAGTGGAATTGATGAGAAAAGAATTAATGCAAGGATAGGCAACACAAAAATATATTTTGATTAAGGAAAAGCAGTGCTTGTTGAATGTTTTTAATGTTTATATGACAAATATACAAACCCCTTTGTCAAAGTCATAATTATTCTTTTTGTAGTGGTGGTGGAGAATAGTGATTTTTTTAAGCAGTCTTCCTTGTCAAGGTATTTCATATTATTATTTATGATTCTCAGGTTGGTAAAGCTGTTGGGAAGCTCCGCAACTTTATAATTGAGCCATTCCTGCCTCATGAACAAAGTGATGAGGCCTATGTATGCATATATTCCAGCCGCCATGGGGACACAATTCTTTTCACTCATGAGGGAGGAGTAGACATTGGTGATGTGGATTCTAAAGCTCTTAAGCTTGAACTTGGCATTGAAGAAAGACCCACAGAAATTCAGATAAAGGAGCAACTTCTCACACATGTCGATGGCCCACGCAAAGAGTATGTATTTGCTTTGCTTTGTTAATTTCATGAGGTAGGGGCATCATAGATTTGAAATTCAGGCAGACGTTGCTAATCTAATGTATTTATGGAGTCTCCGGTTGGATCCAAATCATATAAATGAAGCTATGGTGAGAATTGTCAAGTTCATGTTTTATTAGGTATAGGTTGATCCCAATTTACTAAAAGGCTTCAGTTGTGAAATACCTTTTGTGAATGAAAAGTTTGTAAATTAAAGCACATCTTATTATCAACTTCCATATTAAGATTTGAGATGTGTTTCAATAACAGAAAACCCCAATAGTCTTGAGATGCTACAAAATGGTACAAAACGTTAGGACATCTGAAAATGGGGAGACCAAATTTAAGATGGAATGAAGATGAATTTGAGTAATTGGGACTTGATCATTTTGAAATATCCTTGCTTTCTTTCAAATTACAAGATAATATTTCTGTACTAGAGATTTGTTAATGAAATTTATTTTCCATATCTTGTCTCCAGCAAAACTGCTTCATTTATCAAGACGCTGTACGATGCCTATGTTGATCTGTATTTCACATACCTTGAGGTCAACCCACTTGTAATTACCTCAGACAATATCTATATTCTGGACTTGGCTGCAAAACTGGATGCGACAGCAGAGTTTTTGTGCAAAGCCAAATGGGGTGATGTTGACTATCCACCTCCATTTGGTCGAGATGCCTTACCTGAAGAAGCTTTTATTGCTGACTTGGACTCTAAGAGTGGAGCTTCACTGAAGGTATGATTGTTTTTATAAAGTGAAATACCTCATTATGTGTAGCTGGTATACCAGAAACCTTGTTGTAACATTACCAAATAATTTTCATTTTTCAATTTTTTGTATTGATTAGATTTTAGATATGTTTTTATACAGTTTCATCATTTTGCAGTATTCAAAGGACTAGTGGAAGACATCCCTTTTCGCTTGTAACAGTTGGACCATAACATGGAATGTCAGACTTAATAAACAAGATATTTGCCATCCCCTTGACAGTTATGATATATGTATTATTTTATCAACAAAAAGATGAAACAGTAATAGGTTATTCCCTTGAAATTACTTTAGATTATACAGGTAACTTGCAATTAGGAGTACTGTCCTTGTACCTATGCTGATATGTGACTATGAAGCCAAGTGTATACAGTATATATAGGTTAAAGATAAGAGCAGATGATTTGCATAGCATATATGAACTTGTGAGGGTATTTAAAACAAAGATTTTATAGTTATGTGGCATGAAATAGTCATTAGAAAGGTGCATGGATGAAACTATTTTAAGTTGATATGGTCAAGCGCAATGTATGGCAGATGATAGGTTGGTCAAGAAGATACATGGGAGCACAGTAGAAGGTACAAGTAGGGGAGGTATACCATGGAAGAGATTCATAAATGTAGTGAGAGGCATAAATGTAGTGAGAGGATTGATTAGGGCCAGGGATATTTGAAATGAATATACAAGAAGAATGAGCAGTAGAAGTGAGGTGGTATGAATGGAGACTGAGATCTCATTTTGTCAATAAGTGGATAAAGTGAAAAAATTAGAAACATTTTTATGCTTGTAAGTCCTTGTTTCTCTTTCGAACTGGACGAGTTAAGGATGTGTGTAAGTAATATGACAGAGACTGTACATACTTAATCAATTCTTTTAATTGGGAATTAAGTGATGATAATAGATGGAATAGTTGGAAATGTATGATGGATGAGACAGTAATTTAAGCTGTCAGTATCAGTAATTGTTTGGCCACTTGTAGTATGAAATATAGGAAAGTATCATATTTTAGAAAAGGACAAATTCTGTCTCTTCTTATAAACCATATTTATATTTTTACTAGATTTTGATCTACAGTCATATTTGAACATATCCTGTGGTCATTTACAAAAGATTTCATGTAACTCAGAAGAATAGATTATTTCTAAGTGTCAGCAGTTGCAGAGGTGGAGTTGTATGTGTTGAAACTGAGATTTGGGTTTCAACACAAAAGTGGATAATATTTCTTAATTTTGTGGGATATCTTGGGGCAAACTGACAGTATCATTTTCCATAAAATTTATCCATTCATATTTACTTTTGAGTTTTACTGATGTTCTCTAAGTGTATTTGCAGTTGACGTTGACATTAGATACCTACAGTGCATCTTATAAACTCTAGATAAGAAATTAGGTAGCACATGGAAAATAGTTGATAGGGACTGCAGATTTATAGGAATTGATATTTCTTGTTCAAAAAATAGTCAACAGTGCTTAAAACATTTGTTCATTGTCTGCATTGTGATTTGGTTAGCTTTAGAGATCATACTATTTGATCCATATCGTTGCATAAGGAGATGAAGTAGTTATAGATCACATTAGTTGTGAAAGTAATTTATAATCAGTAGTTGTCCTTGGTTCTAAGCCAGTGCAACTTGCTATTACCCTTTTTTGTATATATTTTTAATGATATTGACTGTCTGTTATTTCAGCTAACTATCCTCAATGAAAAAGGTCGCATTTGGACCATGGTGGCAGGCGGTGGAGCATCAGTGATTTACTCTGACACCATTTGTGAATTAGGGGGCGCTGCAGAATTAGCCAATTATGGTGAATACTCAGGTGCACCATCAGAGCAACAGACTTATGAATATGCAAAGACCATCCTTACTCTCATGACAAAAGAAAAACATCCAGATGGCAAGGTATTGTCTTTTGAACATTTTTGTGTAGTACTTAAGCATCTACAAAGAATAGAGTTCTCTTGATGAAGGAAGGAAATACATAGGTTTTGGCTGAAAGCCTCTATAGTGCCATTGTACAAAAGATGAGGACAGAAGTAAATGTTTTAATTACTGAGGTATAAGTATGGTGAGAGTACAAGGTAAATTGTACAGGATAGTGATAACTGAGAGGGTGGTGGTGTACACAGAGCTTCAGTTTGGGAAAAATCAGGGTGTTTTTAGGAGGGTAGAGAATGTGTGGATCAGCTGTTTGCTTTGAGGAATTTGTATGAGAAATACTTAGGGAAACAGAAGGATTTATATGTGGCATTTGTTGAGCTGGAGAAATCTTATGATAGGGTTGATAGAAATGCTTTGTGTAAAGTTTTATGAATATAGAGTGTGAAAGGAAAGGAATGTAGGGTATGAAAGGCACTAGAAGCAGCGAAGTTTTTATTAAGAGAATAAGGCTTGTGTGCGAGTAGGAAGATAGAGTTTGAGTAGTTTCAGTTGAAGGTGGATCTGCAGGAGAGGATGTGTGATGACACTATGGCAGTTTGATTTATTTGTTGATGGGTTGGTTAGGGAGACAAATGTGTGGATCTTGGTTATGGTAAGCCTGCAGGCTGGTAGTTGGGGTTGGCCTGAGAAGTCAGTCAGTTGCTGTTTGTTGATGTCAAGTCTCTAGTGGCAGATTCCAATGAGAAACTGCAGAAGCTGGTAAGAGAATTTGGCAGTGTGTGTGAAAGGAGAAAGTTGAGTGTTGATACAAGTAAAAGTAAGGTTGTTTAGTTGTAGAGAGAGGCAAGTTGGTTGGAGTGTGAGTTTGAATGGAGAGAACTTTGATAAAGTGCAGTGTTTTAGATACCTGGAAGTGGATATGGCAACAAATGGGTCCATGGGAGCTGTAGTAAGCCTTAGGTTGGGTGAGGGGGCTAAGGGCCTAACTGCATTGTAATATTATCTTAAGATGAAGTTTGGGGTGATTAATAAAAACCTCCTGTTGCTTTGAAATAGAATTTCTTCTACCATAATAACTATAATTTCTTATTTATGTATAGAGCATAAATGTTTTATATTTGGTCAGCCTAATAGAATAATCAGATATTTAGAGTAGACTATAAAATATTGATATTTTTAACTGCAGATACTGATCATTGGAGGAGGCATTGCCAATTTCACAAATGTAGCAGCAACCTTCAAGGGTATCGTGCGAGCATTGCAACAGTTCCAGGCAAAGCTGGTTGAAGGGAATGTTAGCATTTTTGTACGGCGTGCAGGACCAAACTACCAGGAAGGTCTTCGGTAAGTTGTGGAAATCATAGATATTATATAAATAAACATTAATGCTTTTTTTTATTGGAATGCCAAAGGCTTTTCTGTTATTTATCAGGAATTTATTGATGGATTAGTATGCATGGATAATATTATCATGTGAAGAATGTTAGTTTGGAAATTTTTGGAGGAGCAAACATAGGGGACTGTGAGGTCTTGATTAATGACCTTGACATCATATCGAGATTGAGCATGGGATAATCTGGAATATATTTGAAAATAGTTACTCATTTGTAGAAGTAAACTATATTTTCCTGTGAAATTTATTTGTTCCCAGTTTGTTATGCAGTGTTAAGCATCTTGCAGACTTCATTTAAGTGGATATAACTGTTTTATATAGTGTGGGATAATAATTTTTTCAGTGTTATGCGGGAAGTGGGCAAAACACTGGGCATTCCAGTCCATGTTTTTGGAAATGAAACACACATGACTGCAATTGTGTCCATGGCCCTTGGAAAGAGACCAATCCCAAAGGAACCAATTGTGGAAAGTCATACTGCAAACTTCCTTCTTCCAGGAGGTCAGAATACAGCAGTAAGTTACAGCCCACACTGTTTTTGAAAAGACGTGCTGATATTAATAGAATATTGTGATGACGATCATTTGTATAATTAGGTACTTTCATGATTATTGTTGGTAATTATTTTCATTATTATTATTAGCAGTGGTAGTTTTAGTATGTACTTTATACCTAGTTTCTTCTTCCACCTTAGAAAGGTAGTGTCAAGAACAAACAAATTGTGGCATCATTTGCTTACATCCATAGCCAAACCCCACAGACTATTCCATAGTTTACTGTAGCTGCTTTATATGCCTTATTTCAGCCCAATGATAGTACCTCACTTCCTTATATCCCACATCAATCTAATGCATTCTTTTCCTTGTTTGTCTTGCATCCTTCATCTCAAAACCCCCTTCATCCCAGCCTGAACATCATTAAACATCAGTGTGGTCCAAGATTAGGTGCCTGAGGATTGGCAGAATGCACAGACAGTACTGTTATATAAAGTCAAGAGGAAAAATGAGTATTTGAATTATTATTTATAATTATTATTATATTAATAATATTATTATTATTATTATTATCACTCATTATTATAATTCTCTTCATAGTTATTTTATTATCATTGATGATATTATTGGAGTGATAGGGCTTTTTGCATTATTATTATTATTATTATTATTATTATTATTATTTTTATTATCATTAATTTCATAATTATTATAATTATTATTTTGATAGTACACATTTACTTCCCAGTTGATAATAAGATAGCATCAGGAGTAAACACATTCACTTTGTAGCTGTTAGGAGTAATGTACTGAAACCGGAGCCTATGATGATAATGATGAATATTATTATTATCAGGTGAGGGGGCCAGGTGAGGATATTCCCTCAAAGGCCCAGTCCTCTGTTCTTAACGCTA
>JAUTXX010114468.1:0-16309 GCA_032273605.1 Panulirus laevicauda
ATAAAAAAAATTCTTATGAAAATAAAGAATATCAAATAATAATAATTAAACAACTTAGAAACAAGTGATATATGCCTTAACTTACCCAGAGAGAAATAAAGATCTTGTGGTAGGAGCATACTCCCATCATATACATTTCTTCAAGGGTAAGCTGAAGAGTATATCAATTGTTCTTTTTTCTTATATAATATTCTTTCACTTCATTCAAAAAAATAGTTTTGACTTTACTACTTTGGTATTTAACATGATATTGGTGTTTGGGAAACCAATTTGGTGAATAACGTTATGGTAAAATATTTCTTTCTTCAATTGGCTCAATATGTTTTCCTACTATATATCACTGTACTAATACCTCATATGAAGGCAATTAGAAAATAAGGATGGTACACACTATGCTATTCTCATATATTCAGCCCTGAAAGGATGAGAAAGAGGATATATGTATCAAATGTGGAGGGAACAAGAACAAGGAAGACCAAACTGTTGATGGAAGGATGGGGTGAAAGAGACTTTGAGCAACCTGTGCATGAAAATGCAGAAGGGTGCAAGGTATGCATGGGACACATTAAATTGGAATGATGTGGGATACTGGGGTCGACATGAACCATGATATGTGAAGCATCTGGGGTAAGCTATGGAATTCTATGGGGCCTGGTTGTGGATAGGGACCTGTGGTTTTGATGCATTACACATGACAGATCGAGAATGGATGTGAGTGGATGCAGCCTTTCTTTGTTCCTGGCACTACCTTGCTAACCTGGGTAACAACGGTAAAGTATGAAAAAAATAACAAAGATGTTCATTTCTCTATTTAGGAATGCAATGCAACACACAAGCAGAGAACAATGATCCACATATTCACAAAATACACTGGAGCAAATAGGTGAAATCTTGCCAATGACTGAAAACACTCAACATGTAATTGATAAAACGATACAGTAAATGGTGTTTTCCTAATTTTTCTTTACATATCTCTTCACTAGGCTCGTACCTAATGTATGAAGTAATAATCATCTACATATTCAGACAAACATTGGAGAAAACAAGTGAACGAACTGCAAATCTTACAGGACATAAGCAATTTTAGTGTACCTGCATGGCTGGCAACATGAATTTGAATTTCATGGGTATTCCTAAAATAATTGGGGTAATTCAGGCAAACACAGTAACTGGGAAATGATGTGCTGCCACTGGGTTGAACAAGCTTATATGAAGCAGTTTAGGTAAACCATGTAGTTTGGGGCGCTTGGCAATAGAAAGTAGGCTCTGGTTCTCTTATACATCGTACATGAAAGCTCAGACAATGAGTGTCTGCAAAAAAGGCTGTTGCTCAATTGTTCTTGACGCTACCAAGCTAAGGCAGGAATGGCAATTATGGCTATAAAATAAAAATAGGGGAAAATGAATGTAAATAAGTACTCTTAAAACGATATCAATTCAAACTAAAGGTTTTGAGAATATGCAAATAGAGAGTTAACATTTATCTCCCCTGCCACACAAACACAGAATGGGTTGGAGCATAAATCAAACTTGACCCTTCACAACCTTATCCTAAAAACAAAGATCTGCACCACATACACCACAATCCAACTGTTCTAACCTCTGACGCCCATTCCCTTAAGAGAATTCCCTCAAGGGGGTGGCCACAGCAAGTCTCTACAAGTGATGAATTCCGTTGCTGCTTCTTAGGTGTTAGTGCCTCGCTCTTAACAGGCCAATGATGCAATGAAACTCTACCACAGTGTTTTCAAAGGCTCCTACCTAAAGTTCCTGTCAACTACTTCTACCTAATGTGTCTACTTGATATTCCTGAATAATGTCCCAACCTACTAATTCTACCATTGTAACAAAATACGTCAGCCTAACTGCTAACATTCACCTGACGTCAGTATGAGAATAAAAAGAATATTCACTTAGTGTCATGCAGTACAACAAATGCATTAACCAGAGAATCCATGCTAGCTCCATGTTTACAGTACTAGGACAAGCAAAATCAGAGGGATCTTAATTCATTCCAGTACAATTTCATTACTATAACATCAAATCTATAAATAGAAAAGGCATGCATTATATACCATACCGTAAAATTGACAAAACAGAAGACCTTAGACTCAAAATATCAGTATTCCAGGAACAAGTGTGTCACCTGCATGATGTTGGTCTTTGAGATGATATTCTTTCCCTAAGGTGAACCTGAGTTGACAGAATAACAACAAGGGCAGACAGTCAAAGAGTATAAGCTCCCATGTGCTGCCCTGGACCCCTGGTAGTAAGGGGTTCAACTCCCATGTCTATACATCACTAGCTTCACTTAACTAAGACTCATTCATCTTCACACATAATCCAAGTTATATGTTGTATGAACTTGAAAACACCATAAAAAATTACTCAAAAAAGAAAGGGGATCACCCTCTACTGATTACAAATAGTGACACATCCTAAACCAACATGAAATTCTTATTCATAATAAGCAAGGACATATCCTGAACCAAAATGAACTCGAATTAAACTGTAGCCCACTGCAATGTGTGTGTCAGGTTCAAAGAAAATTGTTAAATAAGGCATAAAAGGAAATGAGTTTTGATTCCTAAACACTCCTCTAAGCCTAAAGAGAGTGAACTGAGGATACAATAGCTCTGAGGTCTCCTGTCTTATTCAATGTAAAGGTGAGATCATAAGAAAACTCTTCCAAACAACATGTAATTGTGGCCCCAACCACTATTAACATTTGCATGTCACTTCCAACACAACAAACAGAAACAAAAGTAACCATGGTGAAAATATAAATAATTATACTAAATTACTTCCTACATTCATAACCCTCTCCAATTTAAAATGCCTTGACTATGAACAGTAAATGTAGAACAAGTCGGATAAATGGTGTAACCTTTTTTCATGCTCACTAGGTCAACAGGAAACTCCCTACCTTAAAACCCATTCTCCTTAACCAAGACAAAAAGCCAAGAGTTCAAAAGCTTCTTTAAAGTACTGGGAATGCAGTCTACTTTTGGATGGAAGTAGCTTAACTTGAATCTGCTTTGAATCCTATGAATCTTTCAAAGATCAGAAGGACAATCAAATATGTCAATGTAAAACTTATCTTAACTAACGTCCAACAAGCAAAAAGCATATAAATTAACTAGACATATGGGAGAGTGCAACTCTTGAGTTACTTACGGTATTTAATACCACATTCTGAGCTAACAGTACATCATGTGCCAGCTTGTGTAACTGGTGCTCTTTGATCTTACAAATAAAATGTATCAAATATTGATCTTAACATATCATAAACCTAATCAATACTGAGATCATGTGGCCAGAAAATCATATGAATATCCATGAAACTAAATAAAGGTGCATGCTGCTACACATTCACAAACACGATGTATTTCAAAACTATCTTCAGCTTACTTATCTGAATACAGCACTGTAAAATAAAGATAATGTTATTGTAGTCTGTATACATCTTGTATAATGGCCAACTACCATGGTGCAGTCGTCAGTGGTGGTGGGACCACTACACTTTGTTGTAAGGTACCTTTTTCCTTGTGTTATGTTAAACACTACAGTCTGGACAGGCTGAAGCATGTAGTATCCTCGGCTCACAATAGGGCCTAAGAAACGTTAATACATGGTGATTATTTCTATGCTAGAATGATCCTAATATGTCTGCCATGCTAAGGTGACACAAAGACTGATGTGACCTCAATTCATGTTACATTACACTAAATTAAAACAATTTACAAATATTTTAAAGTTAGGGGAGCTACAGTCAACTTCATCAAAACAACTTACCCATGAAAGTAGCGGTCAGCTGCTGCCCCCTGTGTATTCTTGCGCTCCATTGCTTCCAGTGAGCCCATGCCTCTATACTTTTTCAATCGTACACCATTACTAAAGAAATATTCACCGGGAGCTTCCGAAGTGCCAGCCAACAATGACCCCATCATTACTATAAAGATATGAAGATGTTAAACACAAACTCAGGATATTATATTACACATAGTGTGGGATCATATCATACATGGTATATTACACATAGTATTGGATCATATCATACATGGTATATGATACACAAAAGTATCTCATAGATACATGAATATATTACAATAAACAAAGAGCATAACAGCTAAAATATAATTCAGACAGGAAAAGTCATGTATCTGCACTAACCTGTGGATGCCCCAAGTGCCAAAGCCTTAATAATATGTCCAACAGACCCAATCCCACCATCTGCCATGACTGGTACACCAAATCTGCGAGCATATTCAGCAACCTGAAACATTAATATATCTGCAACAGTGACTACAGTCTGTTTAAAAGTCGACACCTTCAGCATCAAAGATAAGCCACATAACTGCCAAAAATATTCTTCCTATTTTTCTAAAAAATTATTATTCTTTTTTTGTTGGTTTTGTAAAGCATGCCTTTCTTCCAATTTCACAAGCACATGTAACACATTTTAGTTCCAAGATGGCAGAGATTTCCCTAATATTGACAAATGAGCTACCAGTAGTGCCATGAAACAACAAAATTAAAACTAGCCAAGAAATAGAAAAAAATCCTGGAGGAATTCTCTGTGGGAGGACCAGCTCAACTCCAAAAGTGGTATGCACTGCTTTGGCTTCTTGAAATCACTCAACATGAAGGTGCTCACTGTCATCTTATACAGCCTAGAAGAATATTCAAAAGAACCTGAACACCAGGTATTTCACTGTGATCCTGGTGGGTACCTATAGACTGCAGATGAAGCCTCACAGGAGTGCCTGAGAGCACTGGGTGATGAAGCAAATGTTGATGAGGTCAGGATTGGTGATAGCCATCAAAAAGCAGAGGACATCAGTCAGAAAGTGTGTATATAAGCCAAATAGACCCGAAGCAATGATGCCCTCAACAGATATCACCAAGATTGGAAACAGCTTCTTGAAGACTTCAAGGGCATCAAATATCTATGCTTCTCGCCCTGCACAAATGACTAAGTTTCTGAAGGATAACCTTTGGCTGGATTTCTTGGATGGCACTGGACAGCCTCTCCTGTCATTTGGGATGGACATCAGAGAACCTGCTAAACTATTCTTTCTTATGGTTGCAGAGATGGTATGGGCAACTGAATGTCCAGTCAAGGTCAACTAATCTATGTTCTATATATATACTAACCTAAGCCAGATATCCATATTGTCAACCAGCCCCTATGGATGGATGAACAGCTGGGATGACTGTGGACTAACTGCCTTGACCATGTTTCAAACCTATGCAGGTTTGACCACACAAAAGATGACCTTGTGGGATATACCGTGGTACAATAAGCAAGAAAACAATTTCATGATGACTTACTGGCTTTTTAAAGAAAACTGAGACGATCAACTTATATAACACTGAGAGTTCAGGCTTGAATAATGTGAGTCACACTAGTTCACTCATTTCACGGCCAGGTTTCTACTATGCACAAAGGTTAAAAATCCTTACTGTGAGCAAATAAGAGCGACCTGAAATGGTCCAAGTAATGAGATCTGAAATTCAAATCGACAGCTGGCCACATAGGGTGGGATGTGAAATACATGCATTTATGACCAAAGATGTGCTATCCATGCACAGATTTAAAGGAAGTTAACAAAAGTCTCTCCTTGAAAGAGTGCATATCCCTAAATATCTCCATGATGATTATGAAAATCTTGTTCACATGAACCAAATGTTATAGGGTGTCCCAGAGTGAAGGACTAAGAAAACTCTATATCTCTGATGCCCATTCCCTCCAGGAAGTCCCATCAAGGAGGTGGCCAGAGCAAAAGTCTCCACTTATCACTGTTCTTACATGTTGCCCTCTCATACACCATTCCAAGTATTCTTCCCTGTTTCTCTCTCTCTCTCCAGTATTCCTCCACTCTAATTCCCCAGGTCACTGTTGGTCTTCCTCTCAAACCAATGTCTTTAAATGTATTATCATACACTCTCCTTGTAAACTATCTGTCTTGCATTCTTTCCAAATCACCACAAATTATTACATTTCATTCATTCTACCACCCCACAATTCATTCCTTGTCATTTCAAATCTCTCAATCACCCCCTCATTACTTTCTTCATTCCATTTAGTCATACCTTATACTCCTCTTAAATAACTCATTTACACAGTATAGATTTTTGATCTAAGTGACTCATCCCATGTCCATGTTTTTGCTTCATTAGGTCAGTATGCAAATGGATAAAAAGGTAACATATGGCACAAAAAATAAAATTTCATTTCAAAACACTTTTTCAGAACACAGCCAATTTTAAACTTACCTTTTATCAATCAAATCTATCTACTGGTTCTGACTGATATCATTTCCACTCCAAAATAAAAATATGATTTGCATTTTCAAAGAATGCAAGTTTACCTTGTAAACTGCTGTGGCCTGAGGTCTACCAACTGCCATAACTTCTTGTGTTATACATATGGAGCCGGATCCCATACCCACGCGAAGACTATCCACACCTGCATCTATCAGATTCTTGGCCTGAGCTGCAGTCACCACTAAAATGGATGGAATGGCTGTAATTCCATTACCAATAGCATTTTATTCATCAAGACATAAAAAACTACCAAAAACACAAAATACATACATATCATGTCAAGAAATCATGTGTATAGCAGCATGTAACTTTATTGGCTCTCAGGTTTTTACTTCTAAAATCATAAATGTCTTACCATTACCACCAACAATCTGAAGTTCAGGGTAAGTATTTTTTATGTAACGAATGAGATTAATCTGGTAGATGGAGTTTCCCTGTGAAGAGTCCTGCAAAAATAAAGAGATAAAGACATATTTTTACTTCTATATATCTACATGGCAAAATAAAGACCAACAATACCATATGGCTCCTCTTCTTCATATACCTATTATCACTTGCTTTTTCAAAATACAGTAATACTCCAGTTAATTAAAAACTTCTGACAGAGAATCTTATCAAAAAAGAATAACCCCAAAGAAAAACATTTTGCTTACCAAGACAACAACATCAACTCCTGCATTGACAAGTAACTCGAGCCGCTGTTTGTCCGAGTCTCTCGTTCCAATGGCAGCTCCAACTAGAAGTTGATTGTTCGCATCATATGAAGCATTAGGAAAATTTCTAGATTTTTTAAGATCAGTTCGTGCTATTAGTGCTACAAGCTCTCCATGTTCATTAGTAATTGGTAATTTCCCTGAAAAACAAATATGTATGAAGTCCATAAACTGTTTTCACATGGTATGTGAAATGTCAATGAAATTAAACAAGAAACAATAAAGACATAATAGAATCTAACATTAAAAGCTGGGTGCTGCATTTAAAATTATCAAATAAAAATTACTCATGATTAAACTAAGAGATATCTAACATAACTAATCCTTGCACTACATAATCAAATTCCCAGAGGATTTCCAGAATCATCAATCATCCATGACAAACATCTTGTCATCAGTTTGTTTTAAGCTTTTGAAACTCTGCTTAATATCATGATTTATATGTGATATCAGCAAAACTCTGAAGAAAATATAAAAAAAATAATTTTCACAAAATACTGAACAGTATTTTCTTTCATACATATTCGCCATTCCCCGCGTAAGCAAGATAGCGTTAAAAACAGTACTGAGCCTTAGAGGGAAATATCCTCACTTGGCCCCTTTCTCTTTCCTATTTTTAGAAAAGTAAAAAATGGGAAGGGAGGATTTTCAGCATCCCACTCCTTCCCCTTTAGGCACCTTCTAATACACGCAGGGAATACGTAGGAAGTATTCTTACTCCCCTATCCCTAGGGATAACTTAATACAAATAATTTTCTTTTTGCCTTTTTTAAGAACTTAATAAAAATAATGTAATATAAAGCCTAAGATATTCCAAAAGAATGAAAATGTAATGTAAATATGATACATAACCAAATCTCATCAAATAATCAAGTGCAATCAATAAAACACATGAAGGCAATGTGACTCAACAAAAAGAACAAGCTCCACATGGCATACTTTTCTAAATAAACTTATTTTCTTTCTCACAGGACTTCTATAATTTCTTTTATCTCAATTCTTGTGCAATACATTTAGGCCACAACTGCAGACAATTTTTTTTTTTTTATCTTTTTATACTATTCGCCATTTCCCGCGATAGCGAGGTAGCGTTAAGAACAGAGGACTGGGCCTTTGAGGGAATATCCTCACCTGGCCCCCTTCTCTGTTCCCTCTTTTGGGGGGGAAAAAAAAAAAAAAAAATTACAGGCTATATATGAAAGTTGAATGCATATTTCACAGCCACTGGGGAATAAATACATGCTTCAGCAGAGGCAAAAACTTGCCTAGACATGGGGTAATTCTGAATATATCACTGAAGACAAATACTCATTTAGACACATCCATACTTTACATCAAAACTGTTATTGCTCTCCAATTTGTCTTTACTCTTACCTTTTTTAGATCTTTGTAATATTTCATTCGCCTTATCGAGGCTAACTCCAGCTGGAGCGGTGACAAGGTCATCAAATGGAGTCATTTCTTCAGATAACAGTTTGTCAGAGTTTGGTTCTAAAAAATCTATGTCTCGGGATGTAATAATGCCAAGCAACCTGCTACCCATCTTTCCATCTTCTGTGATTGGGATACCACCAAACCCATGACTTTTTTTCACATGAAATACATCAGAAACCTGCCCAAGAGTCATCACTATCAGTTCTTTTATAAAAGTTCAATAGAAATTTGAAGTCTCAGTCACAATCATTAAAAATCACAGAAAAAAATCTATTTGCATGAGATACACATATAAATACTACATTCACATAAAAATTTAACATTATATTCAAAAAGATTTGCATGAACTATCACCCTAATGGCCAACATTTCCATGTATTACTAACTCTATGGTGAGGGGTGAGACACACAGGGTCTCGGATGAACCCGTGTTTGTATTTCTTGACCTTCATTACTTCCTGTGCCTGAAACTCTGGAGTGCAGTTGTGGTGGATGATGCCAATGCCCCCACACAACTGAAATAAGTATCTGGATTAAGAAAATATCTATTTACACTCATATAGCATTATAAAATCAATAAGTAATAGTAAAATATAGTTTGCATATTATAAATATGCTCTCACTTATTCACAAATGTAAACAAAATCTTGCAAGAACTTAGTATACCAAACAAACTTAAAAATACAGGTATAAATATAATCACATCTTAACTGACATGTGCAGAGCCCGAATAGTCTATGCATCATAAACCATTCTACCACAGCAAACAAAAAGGTGGTGGCACTTTACTTGCTTAACATAAAAAAATAGCTATCATGGGAACAAAAAATTCAACTACTGGGGTGGCATTCAACTTTCAGCAAATACATAATCCAAATCCAAAGTGCTACCAAAAATGTGTACATACAGCCATGGCGATAGCCATTTCAGACTCTGTGACAGTATCCATGGGGGATGACACCAAGGGGGCTTTCAGACTAATCTTCTTTGTCAGCGCTGATGTCAGGTCCTGAAGAAAAAAAAACTATATAAACACCCTACATTCTTATCACAAAATGAAGAGGCTGGGAAGGTATGAAAGATGCAGTAAAATAAAAGAGGAAAAAATGCAGGAAAGAAGAATTTTTAAGTGAGAAGTGAAGGATGGGGCAGGAGGGAAAAACAATAAAATTTGAAAGGATGAAAAATATAAGAGGAAAAAATGCAGGAAAAAAAATTTATAAGTGAGAAGAAGTGAAGGATGGGGCAGGAGGGAAAACAATAAAACTTGAAAGGATGAGGGCAAAAGAAAAAAGGAAGAGGAGGAGGAGGGAAGATGAGTAGAAAGGGATGGTAACAGGAATATTGAGGCAAGGAGGAGGAACAGAGATGGGAGCAGAAGTGGGGTAAGGAGGTGGAATGATGTGCCTTGTCCTTCCAGGCAGTAACTGCTTTACATCATAAGTTTGTTAATGGATGGCAAAGTGAAGGTATATACAAAAAAAAAATATTAGGTTTCTAGAAAACTATAGGTCAGTATAAAAGAATCAAGGTCACCTGGCTAATGTCTTGGTGCAGGAAGATAAGTTCCTGGTCACTAACCAGTCCTGAAGCAATAACTAAACTATCATGCAGCTTATCTGTAGAAAAATTATAATTGTGAGAAAGGGTGTACCAGCACTTTTAAGGAGTTGGAATGTATGCAGGATAAGCTTTAGTGATGTTTGGTAAAGTAAAAGCAGTTTCAATTTCAGCTACTGTAGTGCTGTGATATTACTGATGGATATGCTCTTCTAAATAAGACCACAGATATTAAAATATATCATACCTACAGTGGCGAATTAGTTTCAAAATAAAAAAGAAATGATAGTCCATACTTACCACTTCTTCAGCCGTGAAGTCAATGAAGCCAGGAAGTATAATGAAGTCACTGTTGGAAAAATCACTACATTAGCTGAACTTAACAAGCACACCAGAACACAATTCACATACATGATTCATAAAGACAATTTCATAAGTTCAAAAGATCACTGAAAGAGTTGCCTAAATTTGTTCGGTCTGTAAATAGTATTGAGTTTCCTTTAGCAGTTTCTATCTAATATGAAAAATGCTGGTAATGATAATGAATCTTTAAACAACACATAGCAACTTAGAAAACTAATGTCAGAAAATTCATGGCTTCCACATAGAGCTACCAAATACAAGCACAATTTTATATCTAAAATTGAGTAAAAACAAAAATATAAATAAAGGAAAAATATGAATTTGACAAATTGTGAGGTTATATGATAATTTGGTCATTACCAATAAATCTCTGGTATTATCAACATTCCTTACACCACTTATTAACTGCTTAATCAACTAAGTCTTTAAAAGAAAAGATGTTGTAGTCAAAGTATTCTGAAAAAAGAACATAATTTTTCTCTTAGCCCTCTTGATGTACATCAGATTTTTCAGTCCTCTCCATTTTGCTTTTTTCCAATTCATGAAAAGGTGCGTAAAAATCATAGAAAATTTGTTCTTGGAAATTAAGCATAAACCATTCCTTTATATCTACTGGATTACTAGTACTACCCACCTGGGTATCAGGAGGGTTAGTGACGGCTGTGAAGTGAGCCAGCACTTAAGTGATTGTCAAGCTCCACTTCTCTGACCCAGGTAGCTGTCTTTTCTTTCTGTCTCATTCACACATGAACTACTGGCAGTCTGTCCACAAACATACAATCTCACCTTTTCATATATAACAGAACATTTTGGCACAAGAATTAGGTAGAAACATAAGTAGAAGTAAGAGGTAGGAGCATTAGGTACAAGTAGTCAGTAGAAATATCAGGTAGAAACCCCTGCAAACACTGCACTACAGATGCCCTCTGCCAGTGTCCTGTTAAGGGTGAGGCACTAAAAGATAAGAAGTGATAATAGAGTTCACCATTTATGAGACATAGACAGAATGATAGACCTACTGGACTGGGCAATCCTCTGTATGCAAGTCACATTCACTTACAATACACTTCTCTAATACAGGTAGCTATCTTTTCTTTCTGCCTCATGCACAAGTGCACTACTGCCATTCTGTCCACAAACATAGGATTTCTCCCTGTCACACATGAAAACAATTCATTCACACTATTCATTCTTTGTAACTCATATATTTCCCTGTGGTGACTGCTAGCCCAGCCTTTTGGCAAAATGTTGTGAGCAACAGACAAAAATTATAGGTAGGAACATTAGGTTGGAGCATTAAGCAGAAGGTAAGAATATTAGGTGAGACCACTAGGTAAAAGTACTGAGTTGAATCATCTGGTACGACATATTAGGCAGTAGTAGTTGGTAAGATCATTAGGTAGGAGCCTCTGGAAACACTGTGCTACAGTTGTCCTGTGCCAGCGGCCTGTTAATGGTGAGGTACTTAAGGCTCAGAAGTGACAATAAATTTCACCAGTTATGGAGATTCTTGTCATAGCCACCCCATCGTGGGAGTTCCTACAGGAAACGGGCATCAGAGATATAGATAGATATGGCCTTGTGGCGGAGAGCACATCTTTACAACACCCTACTATGCTTGCCTTGACAGAAGACAATCTAATCTAACTTATAAGCCTATCTGAACAGATCCCTTTTTGGAAAAGCAAAGGAATACATAGGAATCTTAGTAAAAGCAACTCTTTCTCTAAGCGGTCTTTTAATCTACCCAAAAATACAGTACCATAAGGAGTGCGTATGAACACCACCATAATTCCACCCAAGAATATCTGCCACAACCTTAAAGTAATTGCCTGCAAAAGCTTCAATTTTTAGTCTACTATTATAATAATGAAAACAATGAATCACAACTTGTGCATTTGTTTCATGCAAATTGAATGTCACTGAGTACAAACAATTATCAAAGCTGCATTTTAGGGAAGTGTACAATTATAAATTTTCAAAATATATCTGCCTTGCTAAGTTACTCAAAATTCATAGTTATCTACTAAACATTACTTAGCAAAACCTAGATAATGCTAAAACTAAAGGTCATTAATTCCTCACACCAGTTTCATAAAGGAATTATCAACTTTCTTTATAAAGTAGCTATTTCAATCAAAACATGGATGAATTTGTGAATAGAAACAGGAAATAAGATACTGGCAAAGAAGTACTACAGAAAGAAGGGACTATGCCCAATTAAGGTAGCTTGAGAGCCCTTTCTCATGGTTCTATTCTATTCCACTGATATTTCTTGACTACATTTAAGTCCAACTGGAACATTCTATCAAAGTTCTTTAAGGGTTTCACAAATTTGAGGTATTTTGTTATAACTTGACTTTTCTGTATTTCTTTATTTACATTTGTCCATAAACAATCTGTTGAAGCAAAAGCATACAACTTACCTTATCCTAGAATTTTGGTTACTTCGTAAGAGTGATTTTGATTGGAGTTGTTTGCTTTAACTTCCTGTTTTAGTCATGAATATGTCAGTACCTTGCTCTGAGTGTTCATTCAAACAGTTTTACTCATCTCCTCACATACTCCCTACTAAGCATTTTTTCGAGGACCAAACATGAATTTTTTCAACAAGTATCCAATGTGTCAGAGAAGTCTGAGACAAAATCACACCAATTTTACCGTGATAAATGACAGGAGACAGACCATAATGAGCCACATGTCTGAGGCTGATTTACTGTACATGTCTTCAAATTTTGCTTACTATCACATCCCAGTGTTCACCTGAATATCATTAGAAATGTGCACCACAAGCATTTTGTTACATTCTTTCACTATATGCTACAGTTTTCTAGGATACACAGTGAACAAGTATGAAAAATTCATTCAAGAGGGAAGAATGATTTGGATAATTATTTTCATAATTAAATACCAGTATCACTGAGTGAATAATGGGGTAGGCTATAGTTTTAAGAAAAATTTGGGATTAAATAACATCAAAAATCACGAAAACTAATGAAAACCTTACTTAACTTCCTACAGCAGCTGAAATTTATAATTTTCAATATTACAGTCAAAATATACCTACAATAATGTCATCTGCTAATCAAAGCAAGTGTTAATGTATACTGGTCTGGTCTGTTTTCAGATGACTACACTTGAACTCTCACTAAACACAAATCTCCAAGCAAATACATCGACATATCACTATAAGAATCAAGCATTTTTATTACATAATCATAAATCTCAACTGCTGGGGGAAGTATGGAGAGGTCTTCATAGCTTCTGCTTAATTTCTAAAAAAATCTTATTTTTCAGAGTAATGTGTCCTATGCATTCCCTTGTGGGCATGTGTGATCTACCAACAAAATGGCCAACAGAAAACCACCACAAGCACAAAGTCAAAAAGCTTCGAATATAAAGCAGTCTTTACTTTCCAAAAATCCTGACTAAACCTAATAAGGTTGTAAGAAAAATATCTAAGGGTATAGTAGCTGTTTTGAATAGCTCCACATCCCTATCAGCTTTGAATACTGGCCTACAGTGTTCAGGAATGTTCATGGCATGTTTACACCATACATGTTTACACCATCCCTTGCAAGGTGCAGCATTAAACAGTATCTTAATCAATAATATAGAATATCAAATGCAAAAATAGTAGTACATCTGGGAGAATGTGGTGGAGATTGAAATATAAGCAGGTACAGATATACACTTGTAAAAGCATCCAAAGAACTTATGAAAATCTCACAACCTCCACATCAATTAAATCTATCTTAACTTTCAATATTCTAGTTCAAATATACCAATCACACTCAGAAAAATGTACCACAACAAGATTCTATATGTCAACATGCAGATGACACTAAGCACCCATGCAATCTCAGCTACAAGGTGTAGGTTTTTATCCTTTCTGTCGATATTCTATATCAATAATCCAATAATTTCCCTGATGGACATAACCCTTATTTGATATTGCTGAACAGAATATAATGATATACATCATGTTCCACATCTCTTTAAACAAAACAGAACATAATTATAATTAATGATAATATAGTTATTCTCAACAATCACCTATTTCAGAAGTCGATGATTACAAAGTAACCAAGATGAAGTCCCTCTGTGAAAGCCTTGTTAATCTAATAAAAAAAAATCATTGCCATTTGTAAAGCCAAACAAAAAAATATTCGCAAGAGTTTTTGTAAGAATCTATTTCCTATTTCCCCTAAGTCATCTGTCCAGCTTCTGATGTTTCTAATAACTTTTCTTTCAGAGAGTACATGAAAACGATTGCTCTGGCATAGTAAATAAAATCGGTAACCTCGTGAGAGCTTACAAAGTGTTACATTGTGTAACAGGTCCTCGATCTCATCACAAACAGTCAGTATTTGTCAATAGACGACTCCTTTATCTATCATAAAACCATCCCTTGCAAGAATTCCAAACCCTCAGTACATCCCTAACGTGTCCGCAAATTACCACCGATAACAAATTCACCATTTCCAAAAATGTCATTCTATCTGAATCTTAAATATGCCTCATTTCACGTGGATGAGGCTAACGCGAACAAATAAATCGGCTGTACTACTGCAACATGGGGGACGAAGCTGACAAAGTGAGAAAGACCCGCCACCGGAGGGACTTACTTGTATGTGAGGCCTTCCCCAGAAGCGAACATCTGAGCACCAGTATTGCCGTCTTCGGGCACGTAGCTTGTCCCTCCACAGATCAGATAATCAGCCATATCCAAGCGTACAACTGTATTCTATAGGTCAGCTCAGTAATTCGTACACGCGTTTCACAAATTCACGTAAAGAGCGACTGAAAGCTTTACAGCCCAGCCTTCCGATCCACTCGTTGACACCGCGTGGACCAGACTGATGTGGATGATGCTGTGCTTGGCGACTGCCACAGGATACTACTTGACTCTATATACTTGAGTGCAATTTCTACGTCTTTTGAAATATTTGAATAGATAATCATAAAACATATTATATTTTGTTATGGAATAAAAAAGCATGGTAAATTGAGAATAAATAGATTTATTTCGTTGAACAAAATTGTCTTATATACAATAGGTTCTCAATAGCATACACCTGTTGCCAGGCAACGAGAAAAGCGGGAAGTTTGAAGTTTGCTCTGAGAAAAAAAAAAAAACTTGAAATAGCTGAGTGAGTAGACGAACGCCGTGTGCCAAAGAATTTTGGCCGAGTTGCACTCAAGTTAATCCATGTGTCATTTAGTCCTCAAAACTTGGTGTCATTCCTCGAACATGTTACACGACTTCAGTGCAGAGTAAATGACATACATTGTCAGTTTATCCAAAGAATGAGATGAAACAATAGCAATTCAGAGTGGAATTTGTGTTTGTCTAGTACCAAACTATGCCAGGAAATATCCCCTGTTGTAACAGGACATACATTACAAGAGGGAGAATCAGGGCTTATAAGTACCAACGACGAGAAGGCAGAGAGAGAGAGAGAGAGAGAGAGAGAGAGAGAGAGAGAGAGAGAGAGAGAGAGAGAGAGAGGTTGAAACTGGTGAAGATTATCGCCGTTATAAAGAAAATGTAAGGACGAGAAAGATCTTCCTGCATCCTTTCCTTTATTCATACTAATTTAGTAACCAGCTCGGAGAGAGAGCACTTACCAACCGCCTTGCGAGATCTTTCCACCATGGCCGAGCTAGCACTTAAATTACACCTATCTCTCATGAAATTCTACTGTCATTTGTTTTGAAAAAAAATAGTTCCTGTTAATTCTCCTACCATACACATGTCTGATATTTCTAGAAATTTACAATAATAGCAAATAATGACTAAATATCTCCACTGCATATACAAATAATTAGGGTTAAGTTGAAGAATATAAAGTAAGGTGACAACTCCGTCTTAAGAAAAAAATGAGAACAGAAATATCTATTTTTAT
>JAUTXX010114578.1:0-16309 GCA_032273605.1 Panulirus laevicauda
ATTTTGTTTTCCCGTTCTCCCACCTGCTTCCTTAACGAGCATACCGCCTTCCGTCCGTTCCCGGGTCTCTCTGTACCATCATACTGATCATGAAACTTCTTGTTTGTCCACATCATTCCCTTTTACTGTCCTCTCTTGCCCACTCTCCTCCTTCCCCAGTCACCACGAGCATTTCTCACTCGCCACCACCTTAAGTGCACTGTCACTTTGTTTTCGTCAGGATCTTCGTTATCCTCTGAAGAACCGATACGAATGTACATCTTCCACAAAATGCGACCAGACCTGGCCTGTGTGTGTGTGTGTGTGTGTGTGTGTGTGTGTGTGTGTGTGTGTAATTACCATTTGTGAGAATTTGTGTGTTGCGGGGAGAGAGTTTTGCACTCATGTTACCCCGTCTCATAACTTTGTTTGTATTGAGCATATCTGTACTGCGAGGCGTTTGCACATGCGCGCGCGCGAGTTGATGGCGAGACCTATATTTAGTTACTCTACGAAGAAACTTCTGTGGATGACCCCATCACTGGCTAATGTGGCTCCACTCGGCCCTGTACATATGGACTTGTGTGAATTCCCTCACAAAGTCTTGCATGTTATTCGACCTAAAGATGGCATTTGTGGTCACTGTAATACCTGTTATTACAATTCCATCTAGACCTATATATTCACCGCTCGAATGATCCTACGAACGTATTCTGCGACAATCAGTACTTGGGAATGTCGCCACAGGTCGAGGTGGGCTGAATGGTTCCCAGTGCCCTCCTTGACCGACGTTAAAAGACAGGAGCCTACTGTCCCTGTTACGATATGGTCTTCGACCCCTGAACCCCTTGTAATTCCTACACGTATTGACCCGACTGCACACACTGTGGGAAACGACCCAGACCTTATTGACGAGTGGCTTTACCAAGAAACTGACTGGACTCAAGTTAGAACTATATGTGAACATGAGTCCACTAAAACTGTGGAGGATGACGAGATAGTTTGAAAAACCAACGGATGGTCACTGTAACTCTACAACGAAAGGGAGATACCCCAATACAGACAGACGAAACCTCACTGAAATTATGGGAAATCGTACCAAGATTGCGACCGGCTTCGTTCAAACTACTGTAAACACTGCCAGGACTATGAGGAATCTATTTCGACAGCGATACAGCATTAAGAGTGTTAGAGATCTTGTTCATAGTAAAATTAACCTTATCATAACTGTATCTAACGTTCAGGAAGACTTTACAAGGCTTCATTAAGACCCGTATGTGACACTATGACTGTTGGATTCCACTGAAAATGTTAAATACTCATTAAGACTAATGAACAACATGAGCAACATTACTTTATCATCTTCATTATTAACAATATTTCCTGGAGACCTGTCGTTAATTATCAAGAAATTGATTAGCACGTAATTGTTCCACGGACATAAAGACACAAGTCATTAGTTAAAATACAACCTTTAGATAACATATCCTTAGACGCTAGCCGACTCCATTTACGATGACCACAAATAACATTATGAAAGACCCTCCAAGATTGTGAGAGACTTTACGCTAAGACTGTGAAAGGACACGAAGACTAAGAGAGACTCTCAAGAGACTCTACAAAACCTTGAAGAGATTCAGGAAGAGTTTAGGGGACTGGACGATGTGAGAGACTCCGCTGTGACCTCAAAGGCACCCCTTTCAGAGACCTGAGACGATCATGTGAAACCCCGGGACAATAGAGACCTCAGCGAGATCCTGTGCCCGGGAGGTGTGGTGGCAGGACGTCTCGTAACATCCAGTAATTGCAGCCGTCTCCTTCTTCTCGGCATCTCCCTCAGCTTTTTACGTTATCTCATCACCCTCCATATGACAATAGCTGGGTGTCTGACACCCTCTAATTCATACTACTTTTGTAAGTTTAACACATTAAGAATAGCCGACTATGACACCGATCACAATATCCAAGCAACAGCTTGCGATCTCTCAGTCTCCTTCCGACTGTTTTCTGAAGCCCAAGTTGTTAGGGCGTCACATTTAGGCCACCCTCCTTCGCTCCGTGCTGCCCACTCGACAAAATTGGCCGCCATTGAAGTCACTTGCCCTCGAAGAACAAAAGACAATTTAGGGGGTGTGGAAACTTGCCGCTTTTATGGGTCGAGTCACACTTTGTCCCTTTCCCTCCTCACTCCTTCCCCTCCCCAGGCTCGTCTTCCGGTGAACAGGTCAGCGAGGCATGTGGTCATCTTTTTTTCTTTTTCGATCACTTTGGGTGGGTTATGTGGGGTCATGCTGGCTCACTCTGTCTACCACGTCCTCCTCCGTCCCTTCTCCACGATGACCATCGACTACTATCCGCCAACTTTGGTGGGTGACTTCCCCTTACGTCCCACCTTGCTTTTCCTCCTCAAATGGTCTTCACGCCCCCTGGAGACGGTGCGTCTCGGGCCAGGAGTAACCTCGCCGTTGAGGCTGGCTCGTCGTCCCCACCACTGCCTGGAGCCACAGAACGCCGGGGTGGGGAGTACGCCTTTGAGGTGCCTCACACAAGTACCCTGCGACATCTTCTCAAAGGTATTTCCTCTCTAAAGGAGGTCGAATATTTCTACCTTGGCGAAGGCTTTCATTGGCATCTGACCCACGAACCTTCTCCTCGCCTCTTGTGGATTCACTTGAAAAACTTCGAAAGGATGATCTTCTCTGGACGGATTGGTCGGAGTGGAATTTCCGAATCAGTGAGAGTACACACACTTCTAGCTTAGTGTTCAGCTATTTGTACATTCTTGTGGGAATGGAAGCATTTGTCCCCTCTTCCTCCAAGACGACCTCTTCTTTCAATCCATGGTTCAACCGTTCCTGATTTAAGGCCAATCAGGCAAGGGATCGGGCATATCGGGCTTGGAAAAACTCTCCCTCCTCCGACTCCCATCATCATCTATCACTGCCCATAGTAACTGCAACTTCGTTATCTGCGAGACAAAGTTTTCCTTTATTCAAAGGGCATCGCTAACAGCTTCTGTCGCTCTATCTTTCCTTCATTTTTCCGTTCTGACGATACTATAGCTGTCACTCCCTTAGACAAAGTCTTTGAATCCCTCCTCAACTCCCATATCCTCAAACACCTTGAATCTCAGTCTCATCGCATAGCACCCCACTTTCGGCTCCTCTCCCTCATATCTAGCTTCCTCTCTGGCCGATCTATCTCCGTCGTTGATGATCGATCAGCCTCTCTGTCTTTCTCAATGAACAGCGGTGTCCCTAAATGCTCAGTCTCTGTCTCCTACACTTTTTTTCCTTTCCATCAACGATTTCCTTTCTTCCACAAATAACCAAATGCACTCATATGCATACGACTCAACACTGCATTTCTCCACATTCTTCATTTCTGCTCCTCTCTCTCATTCAATCTGTATCTCGTCTCGACACAACGTATTCAATAAACTCTGACTTGGACAGGATATCTCAGTGAGGTAGACGAAATCTAGATAAGTTTAATGCTTCCAACTCTTTATCTATCCAACTCTCTATTGAAAATTCGCTACAACTTTTCTCTCTCCTTTGATGGTTCTGTAATTACACCTCTTGACTCAACGTCATTAACATACCTGGCATAACTGTAACATCTACTCTGTCTTGGATATCCGACGTTACGGAAACAGTTAAGTCTACCTCAAAGATCCTGAGTCCTGTTTAGGTATCGGGAATTTCTGTTCTTCCGAACAGTTACTCCGTTTATACAAAGATTTGACCGTTCCTTGTATGGAGTATTGCTCTCACATCTTGGGTGGTTTTAGCTCTGTATCCCAGGCATACTTCCTAGCTTGACCTGCCTGCCCTACGCTGGAGTGTTTGCTCACTTTCCCTCTTCTACAGGTGTTATTTTGGTTTTGGCTCACGAGAACTAGCTACTTGTGTGCCCCCACTAGTAGCTAGACCACGCAATACTCAGCAATCTGTTGCGTCACATGATTACTGTGTGGCTTTGGAACTCTCCACCCTCTCACGTCTTCCACAACATCTATGACGTGGATGGCTTTAAAATACAAAATTTTCACTTCCTCAAAAAATCGCAAATACTTTTCCCTTGTCTCTTCTTTTATACTTTGCGTTTGTTGTATATCAATCAAGACCCGGGCTTGATGTGGACTTGTGCTCGTGAATGGAGCCTCCAACGTATAGAGTAAGAAAAGGAGAGTCATTTCTCTATCGTAGGTTCCATAGTCTAGTGGCTGACATACGTACCCACTACGATATTGGCGGCGCAGCGGTTAGGTTCCTCGCTCTTGGAGAATATCACACACAACATATAAGTAAGAGGTCTCATCCCCTTCCTGCTAAGCTGACCCTACGACGCCTTCCATAACCGTCACCAGTCTTACCTCTCTCCTAAACCTTGGGTGAAAAAGAGGAACGTCATCGATTTTGTAGGGGTTCCTCGGTGCATTAGGTGGGTCACATGTATGTAAGTTCCTCCCGAGAAAACCAGCTTAGCCAGCTTAATCACTCTACTCACCCGTCACTCGTAGACCAGCCGCCGAAAACCTTAAACCAAGCTATGACAAACATCCATCTTGGTTTACCGGTTTACCTGTGTGTCGTCGGGTTTTCTACATAGGGTGGTACTTGGGACACCAGTGAGACGAACTTAGTTTCTGAGATTTTCATGATTTTGTTGTGCTCGGTGTGTGACGCATGCGAAGGACAGCCTATATCCCAGTGATGTTATGTCAACTTCAAATGATTTTCAGCTATCAAACGGCGATTCTGGCTATAAGATACCAGAGGAATAGAAAATATACGTAGAATCAAATCTTTCACTTCGGTTTTACAGGGTTTACCAACTCTTCTCCTGAACAATTTACGAGATCTCTCTTAAAATGTTGAAATCTCTCACATACACGTTTTACTGTGATATATCCGGTTTGGGAGACGGATCTCGAGTTTATGATTGATGGCCAAATTTTTTGCACCTACTTTCTAAGTTTCTTGGTTATAAAAATTGAAGTCGTGTCTGGTTAACTTTATCAATTAATAACTTCGAGGATACTCCTTGAGACAGGCTCCATAAACAGATAAGTGGGACACGAATAATAATCATGATTCATTTGGATCGCAGAATTATTAAAAAAAAAACAATATTTATTTTTTCTTTGATGATCCCTCAAAAAAAGATCGTATGAATACAATATAACTTTTCGTAACTGGGGTAAAGGGTCGAGATATCAAACGTATCAAACCATACGATCAATCAAGGTATAATTTTCGACTGAAATGATTTGGCAAAATGTTGAAGCCACTTCAAGAGTTTTGGTCCAAAATTATCTTCATCACCTGTGGAAGGTGTTATAAGATTTTGCGTTTGGTGGACATATTAACTCCACGTTGACGGCCCTAATGACCCTAGCATGCATAATGCATCTAGAATCTACAATAACCAACTAATCAAAATGCTAACCAAGATTTGGGTGGCAGGCGTTGTAACCATTATGTACATTACGTATTTAATTTTTCTACGAGAGTCTGTTTCTGCTTCTACAAAATAAAGTTTATGACTAGATCATACAGAAAAAAATGTTGACTCTCGACACTACTGATGTAATTTACATAACAGCGTTGAGGAAAATAACTTAAAAAGAAAAACAAAACCGTACGAAACCTTTGAGAATTCTCCTGTTGATGAGTAGGGAATTTCCCTCAAGAGCTTTTCAAAGGCGCTTTTCCGTTTTAATAGTAGCACTGAATGTAGCATATTCAGAGCAAGGTTTTTATTTTCATCGCTTCTGATTTTAGAAACATAATTCTTGTTTTTGAGAAATATGACAAGGGAATCTTTTTATTTCTACAGAAAGTGGGAACCTGAAGACAATTCGGACCGACGGAGGGGAATTTTTTTTTGTAACATTTAAGCCTTGTTTTCTCATACATATTTTACTCAGATTCATATCTATTCGTGCATGTTCTATCGACAAAGTTGAACAATGAATAAAAACGCTTAATTCTCTCGTTTTCTAATATATCTATCGATAACTTTAATTCCTATTAGCTAGTGTAGGTAAAAAGAGAGACTTTGTCTATCATACAACTCACGTAGTCTGATGAGAGACGTATATTCTCAGCCAAGTGATATTTGGGATACATCCAGATACCCGTGAAGGACTTCGGTTCGAAAATAGACAAGGTATTTGATGGTATAATCAAAACCGAAACTACCTGAGCCATTCAGTACAATAGATGAGCGGGGTTTTGTGTGTGTGTGTGTAATCTTTCAATACATGATCTTTGCATATGAGGGATATACGTGGCATGAGGTTGACACAGGCATGTGTGGGGTGAGTCGTGAGGTTGGTGTAAGCGTGTGGGCGGAGACGTGCGGTTGACGGGCGTGTGGGTGGGGATATAAGTGTGGCGTGGGCGTGTAAGAGGAAGTGAGGATTGCTCCAGCATCTGGTGTGGGAGGAGGTAAAAGAGAGCTGCTGTTTGGGTAATGAGGGTGTGTGAATGGTGAAGTGATTTAGACAGTGTAGGTGTGTGAATGGTGAGGATATTTAGTGTAGATGTGTGAATGGTAAGGTATCTTACACAGTGTAGGTGTGTGAATGGCGAGGTTACTTAAACAGTGTAGGTGTGTGAATGGTAAGGTATCTTAAACAGTGTAGGTGTGAGGATGGTGAGGATATTTAGACAGTGTAGATGTGTGAATGGTAAGGTATCTTACATAGTGTAGGTGTATGAATGGTGAGGGGTATTTCGACAGTGTATTTAACTACATGTTGTGGATAAGGATGAAGAGATGTGAACGATGTTGTCCTCTGTGGTAAGACTAAGCCACCTAGTAGTCATCTCGTGGATCATATCATATGGCGTGACACACTCTTCGCTTAGGGACATTTAAGAGAACAAATGAAATCCCTTTATCTATCGTAACCAAACAATAAAAAACAGTTCTACATTACGTGGTCACCATGTCGTGCGTGCTGTAGCCATATCTTTTTTCTTAAATTCCCTCATCCCGTAAATCTGAAGGTTAATTTCAGGCAGGTCAGGCACGCAACTCGGCCCTCATATTAGACCGTGTATGAAGGGAGTAGGGTCGTCTGGCATTTTACGAGGCCGTGTGTATTCCTAAAAGGTTTTCACCCGTCACCCGAGACACAAGCTGGGGAGAGATATGGCATCGTAGTGTCTCTGGCACTGAGGGGGAGAGATAGTGCCAGCGTACGTCTTGTTACAGTGGTTATGTAGTGTTCTTGGTTCCGGCGCGGCGGTAGCAGTGAGGCGGATGCTTAGGTGGCTTTATGATATTCTTGGTTCAGGTAGGAGAGTGGCAGGGAGGCGGCTGTACTGGTGAGGATGTAATAACCCTGATTCAGGGGAGGTAGTGCTACCGAGACGTCTGTTATGATGGCTGTATGACCCCACTAACTCAGGGGGACATAGTGCCCCTGAGACGTCTGTTATGCCTGGTATGTAACCCATGTGACTCACGGGTGACAGGGTCGATGAGGCGGTGGTTGTGGCTTGACGGCAACACTGCCAGGGAGGAAGCTGTTGCGAAACTGGGTGATATATCTGATTCTCGGATCAGAGTGCCGTGAGACAGCTTGTTGGGGATGTGATGCATTTAATCTTTATTAAGGTAATGGTGACAGAAGACGACCATGGTGGCTATGTGTAGCCTCCAGCCTTAAGTTGAGATATTGCCAGTCGATATCTATGGGGAGCACTTTAATGGCCTTGGGGCCTAAGGAGACGTTGCCAGTAATGTCCAATGTAATGGCAACGCCCATCACACACATACACGGCAATGTAGGCCATTTGCCACGCATTACGACTGACAGACAGACCATCGGTGGCCTCCGCCGTGCTTGACATAGCTCACGCTCACGAGCGTGAATCTAAATCGATGATGATTAAGCAGGCCACAGTCAGCCACGCCACCAGCAGATGCTGCATTTCGCTTCACCATATCGTCGTCCACTTAACGTCTGAGTGAAGGCGGGGGTGCTACCGACGAGGAAGGAAATTACACACACACATCAAATCATATCGAAATTAATAACCGATTCAGTCAAATGTGTCAAACGCCCATGAATGTTTCTCTGGTCTGAGACAAATCATGACAACCACGAGCGACTCGTGCGATGTTAAAACTCAGACTTTCCTTCTTCAGCAACTTGTGCCCTGCGAGTCTTCACTCGAAGTCTTTTTCGTAAACATTGATCCAAAGTCTTAAAGATGATATGGACGATGCACTGAACTCCCTGAGCACGACAGTACTAACTTTGAGTACGACGTTATGACCCTTGGGTGTGATGGTCTTGTCGATGACCTGACCCTTATGTTTCAGCTCAAAGGACACGCCATCAAAACCAAGGGACGTCCTGTACAAGAGGTTTATCCGTAACTGAACACTGTCATACCAGAGCTTAGCACGAGGAATATGGAATCCATCGCTTCGCTTCCATCCCTTTCCTCTCTCGTGTATAAACCACCACAGTTAGCACTAAGTGATGAAATAGGAATAGTCTGGTATGCTCACGTTCCCTCTATACTTCCATCACCTTCTTCCTGCCACTTCGATTAGTTTCCCAGTGTCTAAGGTCAAAGCTTATCTATACTTCTCCCTCTTCCTACATATTGCCTTGTGCCCCTCCAAGAATGAAATGTTGATCTGACTCGTACATCTTGAGGCTTCAGTAGAGTAATCCAGTACTGTGGGTAGCTTTTCTCCTCCTGGGTAACATTCGAAGAAGATTTGATCTGATACAGAATAGATTCGGAGTCCTTTAGCAATTGTAAACCTCCGCTTTGCTCTGTTCTCATCTTCATGACTCCTGTTGGCACATTACCTTTCCCTCCCTCACGAGTCCAACTTCTTTCCCTCTCGGGATGAAAAAGCAACACTTCGGCCACCTTGTGCAACTGATTTATCTTCTACGTTTAGTTTCTCTTCTTGCTATATTTATTTCCTAAGTATTGCTGCACTATAATTGTATTCCTCTTGACGTTCTCCTATACTTTCTCGTATACAGTAAGCTATTATCTGTATACATAACATCATATTATTTCAAAGAACCTTTCCCTTGTTTGCACATTCCCTTCTCACTCTAGTTTAGTTCCCCCGTGTCTCCACTCCGTTTTCTAACACCATAGGCTTAGGCTTTGATACCTGTCTTCCTCAGACTAATGATTCCTCTGTATATTTACTTTTTATTCTTGTGTATGCGAGCATTTTTGGGTCTACATACATACATATACAGGTACGATCTACCGTAGTGCATTTTGGTGATTTTGGGATTCACCAAGGCCTCCCCTGGTTCGAATCCTGAACAGGGTAGGAGGCTCACAGGCAATCCAGCTGTTCAGCCTTCCCTTTGGGACTGGTAGAAGAATCGGTAGCTGACGTAAGCTATATGTCTATGTATACATATGTCAAGACATGGTATACATGTACACGAGGATGAGCGAGGAGGCAACACAAGTGTAGTAACATTCTCTCCCCGTAACAGACAAATAATAGAAAGGTGAATCATATATAGCTAATCACACACACACACACACACACACACACACACACAAAAGAGCAATCGTTACCTGAGTCTGTTATGCTAATAAGCTTTCCTATCATAAGACTATCATCATAAACAACCGAGAGTTCTTAAAACTTACTCCTTGAAAATGGCAGTGCTCTTCAAGCTTACTACCCTAACGGACCATGTCTCGCTAAGCTTACTTCTATAATAAGCAATATCGCGCTAAGCTTACGTATTTGATGTATCACTGACTAAGCTGACTAATAACTTACAGCTGACAAAACTTATTAGCGCAATAAGCTGCAACTCACTAGCTCTACCATCCAGGCAAAGGTGTGACCTCACTGACCATAGCAAGCTTGGCCTCGTGAAAAACACCCGATCACTTTGCTAAACCTCGTCAGACTTTCTATATGTCTATGGCTATCCTCACGAAACTAACCGCCCTGAATAGTTCAAGTGTCTTCCTAAGATTTAGTTTCCCCTACACGGTCTTTCCTTTGTTATATCTCATTAGCTCTTTCATTCTCTAGCTAGGTGTTATCGGACTCCCCCTGCATCGATGCAATGGACGGTGGGGAGTACAATCCCTCATCTAAGAACGTCAGACTCCAAGGTAGTCCAGCATTTCACTGCTGGTGAGTGTGGGTTAATACCAGAGCGGCAGGAGGCTAAAGAAAACTGTTCGTGGGGTTATATTACTATTTAGATCATCTTCTTTTCATTTGCTTCTCCCTATTTACTATGCCTCATCTTCTCTTTAAATCTTATCCCCTACTTCTCCTATCTACTGTCCCTTACCTCCCCCTAGTTAATATCCCTTACCTGCACCTAATTACTAGCACTAACATATCCTTAATTACTGCCCCTTAGTTCCCTTCCTTTTTGCTGTCAATTGCCCCTTAGTTTCCTTCCTTTTTTGCTGTTACTCATCTCCATCCTCCTACACACCTTCCCATCCCTATTCTTCCTTTACCATCTTTCCTGTCCTTACGTACACTCCTTTGCTTACATCTCCTTTCCATATTTCCTTTCCCTTTAATCGAGATTTGCTCGAGTCAAAGCCACTCTCTCCATATATACATACAATGCTACAAAGAATAAAATGTCTTCCCTGGTCTCTTTGCAATGAATAGTATTCCCGTCACATATGTTGTGGACGTGATTACATTCACCCCTCACACACAGCATGCTTTTGTTCCCCTAAGTACTATTATAAACAATGTTACCTCCCCCTCTTACACCACTGCTATGAACAATACCATTCTCCCCTCACACACACTGCTAGAAACGAAAGCATATCTCACCACATACTTCTGTGACTAATAGTATATATTCTCACACACTCCTATTGACGACAGCGTATCTCCTTACACTGATTTAAACAATAGCATCTCTCTCTCTCTCTCTCTCTCTCTCTCTCTCTCTCTCTCTCTCTTACTCCTGTAAACAATAGCATGTCCCCTCACATACGCATATAAACAATAGTATACTCCCTCACATACAGCTATGAGCTGTAGCGCAAATTGCTATAAATAATAACATATCTGCTTCCACATTGCTGTAAACAGTATCCCTTCCTCCACCACACATTGCTACATACAGTAACACCTACCCACGTAGCTATAGAAAAACTATAAATTCGCCACACTATTGCAAACAATTAACCCCCTCGTCACGATACTATAAACAATACCTCCTCCTGTCACCCTACTATAAACACTTCCCGTCACACCACTGTGTACAGTAACATCCTCCGTCACAAACCACGATCAACAGTAACACCTTCCGTCACACAGGTATATACACAGTAATATATTACGTCACAAACTGCTATACTATAAACAATGATAACCTCTAATACGTTGCTGTAATCAACCATAACTCCCAAACCTTACTATAGACATCACTGACCCTTCACACTGCTATCTAAAATCACTTTCCCATAGGTTGCTATAAACATGAAGAATCCGACACATTACAGTAAACTCTAATACTCTCTTTTTACACATTTTCTATAAACAAGTAAAGTCTCCCACATACTTCTATGAAAAACAAACCCTCCTGCAAACACCTCTATAGACAACAGCACGTCTCCTCAAGCAATACTTTGAATCGAATTTAATATATGTTATACAGAGGTAAAACCTCCCAGTACTATAAACAATATAATTCCCTCGCAATCACCCCTTTAAACAATGATATGTCTCCTCAAACACTGCCATAAACAAAAATTGAATATCCCTTCACACCGTCCTGTAAACAGCAGTGCCTCCCCAAGCAGACACTGCTTCAACAGCGACATTTCCCCTTTATAGTATCGTAATGAAAACAACTTTAATACACTATCGTTAAGAGCGAGTCTCACTTCGCCCTCGTTCCCATAAACACAGGAAGCAGCAATGGAACCTCCCATACAGCACCATTTCACACACAATAGAATCACCCTTCAATTCGCAGCATAAATTCTCGACAGCCACACACAGCTCGTCCCCCTTCTGTAAATACAATACCAATGGGATTTACTCTTCACACACACACACACACACACACATTCCGCACCTGATGCTCCAGTAATGTACACAGTCTGTCCCCCTCACACTCAGACACTCACATATACTCTACCCCTCACGGCATGCCTTCAGATCGCTCCGAGTGTCATTAACTCATTCAACTTGCCAGGGTTAATGAGACCTCACATTATGGAGTTAGATAAACCACGTCACTGAACTTGACGTCTTTTTTTGTGTCATTAATGATGATTAGTGCCTCCTTGTTTGTGAGGGAGTACATGGAAAAAGGGCAGATTACGGAATATCTGATGCATCGAACGTGCACATCTTTATCCTGACAGGCAGTGGCCTATCATGCCACAAACTCCTCAATGCACCAAGGACCTTCGCCCCGTCATTCATTCTATTGCTCACATTCATTCCATGTCCACCACAGGGTGTCTTAAACATCCCACTTCCTCCAAGTTCTCATCATTCAAACTCACTCCAACTGTCTCGTTCCATTGCTTATCCCAATAACCGTGCTTTTATTTACATTCACTCTCAATTTTCCTCTTGTAACAAACTTTTCGGAACTCAAACACCAGATTCTGCAGTCTCCGACAGGGAATTTTACACTTGTGAGGTCCCATCTCTTAAGCTCTTTACTGTAATATAACTTTTTAGACTTGTTTACTGTCTACATTTACAGTTTGATCATTTACTTTTAAGCTTTCATCCACACATATATATATATATTAGTAAAGAAAAACCTCTTTACATTTTTGTAAGTTCCTTACTTAGTTCCTTGCGATGACTTTTGGTTTTGCGCATCATAATGCAATTTTGAATGAAACTGTTCACTCTCGACGTTGTTAGTTTGATTAAGAAACTTGAAGGTTGTGATCAGGCATTCTCTCATCTTCCGAGGTGGGAAAAGTTTATATCATCCTATTACTTAGCTTTCTTATTAAGGGGGTGAGTTACCTTTGCTGCCCTCCTCCAGACCTTCTCTATCAAATTTTTGCGTTTCTTTGAAGTATTGCGATCAAGCTAAAGCTGCAGTTCATACTGTACGTCAAACAAAGGTTGTAAATAATTTGCTATGCATTATCTCATCCACGCACATCTAAGTTTTCTTTTATACAGATTCGTATAGTTTAATTTCTGCCCGTTTATAGCCATATCTAGGACCTCTTTCCATGTTCTATCTTCGGCAGGACATCAGACATTCATGTGACCAATCCTTAAGTCTGTCTAAGTTGCATTATCAGCTAATGCAATTCAGGCAATTTCCTATCTTCATGATTTTTTTTTTTGCGTCGTGTGCAATCCTAGTTAAGTATGACTCAAGTCCTCCCGGTCGTTCAATGACATAAAGTTATGGCAACGGCTTGTCAACCCTGCAGCATGTCACTAGTTACCCCAACCCGCTTCGAAACAAGGCCAGTTTCTGACGTGCGTCAACAGCTCCTCTCCACTCAGATAAATTTCGACCCACCGAAGAAATCTATCCTTGACACCTGCCTGAAAGTCCATCTTTCTCTCCTAATCTCTTGTACTGGACGGTGTCAGTGGCCTTGTGGCTGTCCGAGAACACACAGTCTAGCCATCTACGTTTCATCTATTTTCGTAGAAGTCGGAAAGATTTGTGACACAACCACTTTTCTTGGAAACCGTGTTGCCTCTCAGGCATCTCTTCCATTGCAGGTCATCACCCACGTGCTTTCTGACGAACCTCTCTCGAGTTCTACAAACTTCATTCGTCAGGGAGATCGGTCTGGATGTCAGTGCAGCTTCTCTTTCATTAATCGTAACAATAGGCACGTCATTTGCTCTCTCCCGATCCTGAAGCATTACCACCTCTTCCAACGAATTTTTGACCAACGTTTCAAGCAGCCTTTCCAGGTGTTTTCTACACACCCTTTGAGTGCATGTGGCAGGACTGTAGGTTCATTGCCTTTATGGATAAAAAATAGTCCTTCAATAGCTTTCCTCTAGCGATGTCAGTGTTTTCTACAGCCTTTTCTCCATCACGTTTCATTAATGTTGGGATTACTATGTTTTCCACCACCAACACACTTCAGTACTTATCATTACGCTCCTTGCGCATTCTACCATCATTCTCTTCAAAACTTCCTTCGTCCTCATCCTAATCAGCTTCTTCTCTTCAGCTGACGATTTACCTGTGATCAACCAATGGAATTGTTTCCGATAATCATTCGTCTTGTCCACAGTATTTTTTTTTTCTTTACAAAGCTTCTCTTCTTTTCCTTCCCGACGAAATTATGTTCATTTCTCGTCTTTCTTCCTTTTTTGACTGGTTGGTGTGTCGCCTGCATTTTCTCCACAGTACATCCTATACTATTAAGGTTTATGATGTATATATGTGTTAAACCATAAGTTTCTTCTCTAATCTTCTCTACCCTTTCCCTGCTGCGGGTACCAATATACTGATCCCTCATTTTTAGAATTCAGAACAGCTCCAGTAAGAACGTTTCTTAATCTGACTGTGGAGTGCCATTCCCCGCTCCATACGCTCATAGAATGTGTGGATGTTCTACATAGTTACCACAGATGTATCGTCTCTTTGAATGTGGTTTCCTCTCAAAATCATATATTCCGTCCTGACGTAACGTGACGTCACAGTCACTTCATCGGTGCTTTTTTTCCTTGAATTCGATCTTTTTAAGTACATGTCCGACTTATCAACTCTCTCAATATAATTTCAAAGCTTCACCCACCTGCCCTACGCCTCAATGCTGATTCATGCTCACTTCTCTGTGAGCATTACTTTGGTTATTGCTCCCGAGAGCTGGCTACCTGTGGGATCCCGCCATTAGCTACAACGCACACTCTTCGACACACTTCTGCTTCACATGATTACTGTGTGACCGTCGACAACTCAAGGGCAGGCCGTTTTGATATCTGTTTTTTTCCCCTACACCTCACAGGTTTGGAACTATCTTCCTCCTCAGGTGCTTCCTAACTACGACCTGTCTCTTTTCAAAGAGCCGGATTCCCATTTCCTCCCAAATCCTTAAAGTCTTTTTCTCCTTCTCTTATTCCTCCCTCTCATTAACTCTTCCCACAAATTAATAAAAGCCTCGATGTGGAATTTTGTCATTGTTTGTTGCCCTCAACAAAGAAAAGAAATATAGAGGAAGATAAGGTTTAATTCTGAATGATGTATTATCCCCCCCTGACCCTAATGTGCCTAGTAACCTACTGATGCAAGAAATGTTCCTTTACATAATCTGATATTATATGTCTCCACGATACTCCATCTCCACAAAGTATTTTCAGCCGATTCCTGAATGCGTAAACATCCCCCACCCGCCATTATCAGAACCTTAATGTCTTTAACAGGGGCTTACCCCACTGCCTTCTGCAACTTCCTCAATGTCTCTTTATCAACTTTCATTACTTCGATGTTTAAGGTGTGTACGTGTCTACCATCGCACCGAACTAATGTTCACAAGTTCACACTCTGATCTCCACTCCTACCTCACTACACAGTATTGAATAACATAGAAAGACAAGCAACAAGAATCAATGATACCACTTTTAGAGTTGAAGATGGAGAGGTCAGCAGGCACTAGGAGGATAACACAGTAAGACTAGAACCTCTTCTCAACCACCAGTCATACCCAAGAAAGTGCTATGTACTTACTACGACTAGTCCGAAGATCACCGTGAGTCTGAAACATCTTGAAACGGGTTAATATAAATTCCAGATCAAGAATCAGGTGTTTGTGGGATGTGTAGATTTGTATGCCAAGTGACTACAGGAGTATTGAGTTCATTCGTGTTTTCACCATTGTGTATTCCTCTCACTGTAACGAGAGATAAAAGGCAAACGCCTGTATTCCAAGAGAAAAAAAGATAAATGTAACAGGTTGACAAATACAGAGTTAAAAAGGGGAAAATACCAATATATATATATATATATAAAAAGAAACGAAATTGCTCTTACCTCTGAAGCAGAAATTGTTAGGGTTATGATTAACTTTCAAAAACACCATGCTGATAAAACAATGCACAGGAAAAGTTATCAAAATGTGAAAAGAATTGTATTAAAAGAGTTGACAACAGCAAAACTTCAAATGTGACCAGGAAATGGATATCTATAATGGAGACATTGTTCTTGTTGAGGCATTGACGAAAGGTAATTGAGACGGGGAAAAAAATCTCAGAGAATTTTTCTAAAATGCTGAGTTATCACGTAATGAATAAGAAGCGAGATATGTGGTGCTAAATGATCGTTCAGAGGCAGATTGCAGTGCTCATTCAGGGAAGCATTATA
>JAUTXX010114686.1:0-16304 GCA_032273605.1 Panulirus laevicauda
GATGAGTGACCATATATATATAGATATATATATATATATATATATATATATATAGTGAGTGTAGTGATAATGGTAAATGACTAGTGATGATACAGAGGTGGTATAATCATGACAATAACTCTGTAGTTAGGATACAAAGGTGGAAGTCATTACTGTGTGTGACTAGGAACTCAACATCGGCGAAAAGCCTTGGATTAGGAGGAAGATGTGCTCAGCGCCTGTGTCTGGCAGCCACCAGGAGCAGGATGAGGGTAGCGAGGCCCATCATAACCACAATATCCCAAGCAGGAACACGAGCATCTAATGTTGACATAAGGCCGAGCGTGGGGTCCAGGAGTGAGGCGAGGGAGGACCTACCAGCATACAGATCAAGGCCTAGTGTGGTGTTCATCCCTAGCAACATGTCCATCCTGAGGAGCGCCAGGGTGACGGGGACGTAGGCGTCAGCGTCAGCTTCTAGGGCGGCCTCGTACAGCTCCCTGGCGCGGCTCACGTTCTGGCTAACACCCTGGCCCCACTCCTTCATGTTCGCTAGGCTGAACATGGCCTGGGGACTGCCAAGGTGCGCCGCCTGACCGTAGTACTTGGCTGCCGAGTGTTCGTCGGCAGGAACGCCATGGCCGTAGTAGTACATATCGCCAAGGCGGACGTGCCCCGTAGCCAGCCCTGCGTCCGCCGCCCGCTGCCACACCTTGAGCGCCTCGCTGTAGGCAGCCTCCTCGTTCCTGTAGACGCCGGTGATGCCCGAGTCCAGTAGCCGACCTGCGTTGACGTGTGCCGAGGCGTAGCCCAGGTCGGAGAGCAGGAGGTACTTGAGTAGCGCGGCCGAGTAGCGGCCCTTGTTGTAGTCCTCGAAGGCGGCCTCCTGCAGGTACTGCCAGTTGCCGGAGAGCGCAATCATGCGGTACAGCGGGAGGGCGTTACGGCAAATGTTCTCGGCCAGAGCCGAGCTCCCGTCAGGAGTGACAGTGGTGGTGGTCACCTTCTGCATCCTCTGCCAGTAGTTCTCCGCCACCCGGAAGGCTGAGGGCACGTGACCGAAGGTGGCCGACACCTCCCACATCATCATGGCTTCCTCCACACTCCCGGAGCTGTCGGGATCCTCGTATAATTTACCCAGGAGGTAGAACGCCTCCACACTCCCGGTTTTGATGCCTTCTTCGAGGTGCTTCCTGGCCTTACCTAGGTTCTTGGGCACCTCCCCGTACCCCCTCATGTGCAGGAGGCCTAAGTATGTGTGGGCAGACTTGTCTCCGAGGCTGAGGGCCGACTGCAGGAGCTCCAGTGTGTCGTCGCGGTCCGGGCTGATGGTGTTATGCAGGTGCATGGAGGCCAGGAGCACCATGGCTGTGGTGCTGTTAGCCTCGCTTGCCTGTCGGAGGTAGCGGGCGGCGCGCACGGGGTCATACCCAACATCAGGCACGCCCTTGTACAGGATTATGCCCGCCCGCAAGGCTGCTTCGGGGTCGCCGCTCATCGCAGAGTACTCCAGGAACTGGAATTCGTCCAGAGAAGGTACCTGGTAGGTGGAGGGGGTGTTGTCGTCCTCAGGCCACACGAACCTTGGCGGGTTGCGGCCCTTGGCTTCCTCCGTGGTGGTGGGGAGGACGGAGGTGGCCGCCCGTCGCAGGTACTGGAGGGCGGCATCACAGTCGCCACCACTCCAGTAGTGCCTCCCCACCATGATCTGGGCCAAGGGATCATTACCCATGGCCGCCAGCAGGTAATGCGACACTGCCTGACTCTTCCGCTCCTCCTGCGTGAGAGAGGTGCCCGTCAGGTTGTGCGAGAGGAGCAAGGCTTGAGTGGTGTGGGCCCTCGTGCCCCCGACACTGACCAGACTACTGGAGGATGCTGCTGCCCCATCGATATCCTGCGTCAGACCTGTTCCCAGGAGGCGTGCCAGGGTTAGGTCACTCTCGGCGTCCATGTTTCCTTGTTTTGCCGCCTGCTGCAGGAGCTCCACGCCCCAGGCGGCCTCCTGCTGCTGGAAGAGGGCATCAACGGCTTTTTCCCTCTGCTGTTGCCATTCTGCCACTTCCCCAAAGCCCTGCACTCCCATCACTAGCAACACTACACCAATACCTAACCTAGCCCACATCGTCATCACTGCTTTAACTGCAATTGACAAAGTTCCTCCGTGTACGAGACTGTACTCTTCGCGTCTGTTGACCGGGCTCCTGTAGTTGTTACTTTAAGTCTCCTCTATGAACTGAGGTCAGCCGCTGCCGCTGACGGCCCTCATCACCTTAAGGCAACGTGTAAGTTTGTACTAGACTTTGAACCTGGAGTGACTGACGCAACTCGAAGACGAGAACTGTGAGGCGCCACTTATCTGACGTGTCCTTAGTCCTCTATAGAAAATGAGGATCGTGTGATATACTATTATAAACGAAGCAAATACAGACCTTCCCTTATTGTATATTAGATTCTCACTAAATGACAGGGTATTATATTTCTATTCTTTTTTAAGTTGTTGTTTGATCGAGGTTTAGGCGGAATAAAAATCAAGTATCTTAAAAGGGGTGAAATATATTCCAAATAGTTTGTTTACAAGTGGTCGGGAGGTCTGTGGGCTATGATGCTTTACCATGAAAGATCCTTTGTATATTCTTTCACAGCAAAAGATATTTATATGAAAATGAATGTGAATATTTGTATTATTTTTCACTTACTGATTTAGTTTTGAATAAAAATAGATGATGCAAAGCCTTTTTTGTTTGTAAATAGTATTGAATCCCTGTACATAAAGAGGCATCATTAATTTTTTACACGTAATGATAGCTCGTACTAAATTACTTGGGCATAAACTATTTTGTAAACATCAAGGCTAAGATTATGGTGAATTAAATTACTCCTCTAAAATGCTAATAATGGCTTAGTGAGATGAAGAGAAAGTTTCCTTAATATGAAGGCGGTCGCGAGTGTCTTGCTGCTACACGTCAGTCGGGTCAACATCAGTGAGCAGCTGGGCGAACCGCCTTACTTACACGGTTAACCATTTAAAGTCAAAGAAATATGAATGTTAGTTATAGTGTCTTATGCTATATGTAACTGAGTTTGTTGCGAAATAGTAAATTCAGTCATGGACATGTCAGTAGGCTTAAGTTGGGTGTGTGTGTGTTGATGTGAGTTGTAGGATCAGTTTATAGTTCTGTATTATATAATACCATGTGTCTATATGTTAAGTTTTTAATGAAACTAACACGGAGAAAATGAGATAGCAGTATTACAACTGCATAAATTTTTATGTTGATATCTCCTACCATCAGGACTCTTCCTAACACTTTCTCGCTCCACGTAAGAATGACAGTCATTAAAAAATATACCTTTCCACATGAATCAACCCCTACCATCATCTTAAACTTCAGAATCCTTTAAGCATCTTCCAAACCAGTTGTAGGTAATTTTACATAAAGCTTCGAGACCGCCTGAAGACCATTTCAGGTATATCACTCAGTGTAACATCTGAAAGAAATATGGTGAAAGTGTAAGAGATTCTTATCACTGGAGTTCTCTTTGCTGTATATCGCATTACGTTTCTAAAGATTATGAACATATAAATATTTTGGTACTTTACCTTTGTAAGGACGTGCATGGTCTAGCTTTTAGATTCTTGTTTTTTCTCATATAGAAAAGATATGTGGTGTAAGAATAATGAATTATAAGTTTGTTTTCTTTATTAGCACTCTTAGAATTTATGATTTAATGATAGGTAACCAGATAGCGAAGATGGTCATGAAGGAGAGAGAATATGTGAGGTTGAATGAAAATAATGTAAAGAGGCCAAGATAAACCATGGAGTAGTTTTGAGGCTTGGCTGAGGATGATGTTCTCTGATTTCAGTACATTATACTTGATAGACTTAGTGTGTGCGAGGTCATTACTCGCCAGTTCCTGGCATCTTTAATTTAAGTGGAAAAAACATTTACGTTGAAAAGAAAATTATGTAAACCAGTTGTGTTTATCACCCAGTCCTCCACCATTATTGTTCTTTATTTATAATCAAGATGTTCGTAAATCTTTTATCAGTCCCAAACCATATTGATGTAAAGATTACATAATACTCAAACAAGGTATTTGTGTAACTTAGTTTTTATTTTCTCAATGAACATATGGCAAATTATCACCATTAACATTTCTGTCTCTGATACTTCCACCTACACCTACACCCATTACGACTTCTCAAATAGCATGGCTTTTAAAACACTAGCTGTAATTGATCCTGCCCTCAGTTTTGCCCACATCATTTGAAAGCTAATTGATTTGCACTCACAGCAGACAATTCTTTTATCAACCCTTCATGCACAAAGCCACACTTTCCCTTGCTCAGTCCTTTTATTTTCTGTGTGTCCTTGACCATGCTCTCCTATATTTATCTTTCTCCCTCAAACACTTTCCCTTCATATATTCTTCACTTTAATCTATAACACAAAGATTGTTCATCTCAGATGGTTCATAGAATTCATGTTCTTTCAATAAATGTTCATATCCATCACATTCGAGAATATACAACCATTCTAAAACTTTTTTTCATTTCCATGTTGTTATACCCCATAACCCACAGATAGAAGGGGAACTTAATCTTTCCTATTCACAGCAAATTACTGTTTTTCATTTGCTCTAGGAACAAGACTTGCCCATCGATATACATGTTGGAAAACTAGTGGAGTGGTTAATCTCTCGTCGGCATGTAAAGCGTGAGTGGCCTGAAGATGTGCGCGTGATACGAGAGAAAATCAACAATGCAATTCAGGATATGCCAGAGCATCCAGAGATCACACGTCTTCTCTCTGGAACATGTTAGTTGACTTGTTTTAATTGTCTTTCTTCTGATTTGTGCCTAACCATGATACTTTCCAGTCAAACCCCACCACCCTTAATCTCTCTTACCTTACTCTCAAGTCTGTCCCTTACTCCCTCATTCACCAAACATTGGTAATATATATTTTTTTTCTGCATGACATTTTCATCTTGGAATTCCCTGCTTTTTATGACCAGCTACGTCTTTATCTGTTCTTTATCACACTTTCACGATAAACGTATCATATTATTTCTTGTATGTTGCTCTTCATCTAAGCAAGATCCTTTACCACAGGTATACTGTACGTATCATATGTTAATTGCGTACTTACGTTTCAGTCTCATACAATGGAACAAGCTGAAAAGTTCCTTTTAACTAACCCTGCCATGTGTTTAAACTCATTTTCTTGCCCCACATAACTTCTCTTAATGCTAGTAGATTGTCTGTGTATTAACTATCCTTACTGCTCTTTGGCAGTTAATGCTTCATCTTCTCAAAGTGTGCTCCCAGATATGTGACACTCTAAACACTTTGAAATTCCTCATCTACTTGTATTTGTCAGTAATTTGACATTTCTTTCTAAGTTTCCTCTATTTTGCACTTGTTGGCATTTATTCCTTTCTTCCTCATGTAATTATACACTCAAGAACCCAAAATAGAATTCCATGTAGTTTCTTGATTCACTGCTTGACAGTTTTGTATAAAAACGACACTCCCATCTTCCAATATTCATCTTTTTAGCATAACCATTGATTAATTTCTTATATTTCAGATATCAATTACTTCAAATGTCTGAAGATTGTTGAGATTCTGAAGGAAACCGAAAAAGATAGTAAAAACATCTTAGGATGGTATGGTTCTCAGCGAATGAAGGTGAGTTATTTTTGAGATACTGTTGCTATATAACTGTCTTACATCACTGGAATTAGGCCTTTATGGGGAAATATAATTCATAGAGATTAAGGGTATGGATACTGAGAGGTAAAGGGATGTATGATACACAGTGTCCAGATGCATTTTAGATTTTTGAAAATAGTGTCACAGGATAGTAATGAGGTGCAGCAAGGGGATGGAATAGGATGGTTTGAGAGTAAGTCTGAATGGGAAGGACCTTAAAGTGCTTTAAGTTACCTAGGAGTGGAGGTGGCAGCAGATGGAACCTTAGAGGTTCAAGCGTCATAGGGTGGAAGAGGGTGCTAAAGTCTTAGTTTCACAAACTGTTTTGGAAAGATTTTAAATTAAAGAAAGACTGGAGAGGACCAGTTAAGCATGCGCAGGCCATATTAGCTGTATGTTTAATTTCTCATGCTAACTCAGTTTTCATGTAGGTTTTGCTCATTGTTCAGTAATTGTTATTTTATCTCCAGGATTGGCAGGAGGTGGTCCGACTCTATGAAAACGATTGTGTTTACCTGGCTGAAGCATCTCAGCTGCTGGTGCGCAACATAAACTATGAGGTGCCAAGCATTAAGCACCAAATTTCAAGAGGGATTCAGGTACAACAGGTATGTGGTATTGTCTTTACTTTTAATTTCTTATGAACTACCAGACAGATTTGATAATATTTTTTTATGGCAAAAAAAATGTCAACAAAAGATAGTGCTGTTGCAAAACAGCACTAAACAAATCAGTGCTAACCAAGGGGTCTGTAACTTCCTTGCAACCTTGAAAACAGTAAAATTTGTTTAAAGGCCTACTAATGCTGCATACTTTTTCACAGGAGTGTGATCATAAAGAAGGAGAATGTATTAAGGGTATTGCAAATTCAAAGAAAAGATACCTGGAAACATGCAAGCAGATTGGTATCGCTGGTGATAAGGTTTGGAAATATGATTCTTTCATAAAATTTTGTTTCCTTTTTACTTAATAGTAGATTAAAGTAGACATCTGCTGACAAAATGTCTTTTAGATAGGCACCAGAGAACATATTTTTCACTTTGACCTGCTTCTCCATCTTATTAACATATCATAGAAAACACTGTTCCTTTAATGGAGTGTAAATGTTTTTAAGAAAGCTCTTATCTGTTCATCCCAGTTATCTGGGCAGTTTTTATTTAGGAAAAGATGGAAATGCTTTAAGGAGAGGCTATGTAAGCTTCACAAGGGTCTGTAGCATCTCAAAGACTACAGGTATTTCAAACTTAGGCTTTTTAAGATCCATATCTTTAAAAAGTTCATAAACTCTACATGCTACTCAACATTGTCCAGTTTTGCTTAGCTTGTCACACAAGTTCTGTGTCTCAAACCCTTGGATTTGACAGATTTCCTTTATTTTATTTTCAATTTGAAATATGCATTCACACTTTCTCCCCGTTACATGCTAGAAGAAATGTCCTAAGAGACTATATATCATAATGGTCAAATGTACTTCCAAGGAAATGAAGTGCAGCTTTTTCCATATCTTTAAGAGATGAGATACAGTTTGATTGGGCCAATTTACAGTTTAGGAATATTGATGGCTTCTACTTTTTTCCTTTTTAGAATTTTCAATGTATGCTGTAAATTCTTTATCTAGATATATGAGGATGCTTGTCTTTCTCATTAATGTAGTAGACTGGGTTGATTCAAAATTTAGAGGGAGGATGTTTGTCTCCTTTAGGCTGAAACTAAAAACTAACACATTTAGTGTAAACCAAAACCCAAATAGAATAATGAAGGGTAGAAGTGTAAGTTTGGAAAAGAAGAAAGGATTAAGGGACTGCATAGTCCTTATGACTTTGACCTATGCAGGTGGACCTGGGAAGAGTCACAGAGGTCAAGAATCCAAACTATGGAAGTGAGTTATTTGAGAGGAACATATGATATGACTGCATGGAGTGCAAGATAGTAACAAGGGGGTGTATGAGAGATATGGTATGACAGGGAATGCAAAGGGAATGAATTGTAGAGTGGGTGAAACATAATACCTTGAGGTATGTGGAAAGGATGCAAGACACAGAGTGTACAAGGAGAGTGTATGATAATATGATTATTGGGGTTTGTGTGAGAAGATCACCTGTGATGTGGGGAAATAGATTGGAAGAGTACTGGAGGGAGTGAAATAGGGAAAGAATGTCTGGAATGGTGTATGTGAGGAAGGCATTTAAGGATAGGGATAAGTGGAGACACTTGTAATAATGTGGCCACCCCCTTGATTGGAGTTCCTAGAAGAAACTTGAATCAGAAATATAGATAGATAGATGGAACACAAAGCCAAGGTAGGCTAGACTTTTAAAACAAATTGGAGTCAAGCAGAGTAGATTACCAGTGCCATACAATTGTAACTAGGGCGACTAGGAGAAGGTTGGATGAAGGGGATTGATTCTTTTTTAGATTCTTTAAACTGATTGAGTATAAGTATGTGACTTTTTTCTTAACAGGTAAAACATGAGCTGGTTGATCTTATCAAGACTCTTCCTAAGGAATTTGCTAAAATTGCAGAGAGCAGCAAGAGTCTTGCCATTGCTCGTCAGTTGTATTCAGACTTCATGTCGTTTACTCTTACGGGAACCCAGCCTGATTGTTTGCCACTACTAAAATTTTTTATGGGTATGTAGAATATCTCTTACATAGACATGGACTGGAATGCAGGATAACTTGTCTAAATCAGACTATCTGTGCTAATTTTGCCCTATGCCACTGACCTGTTGAGGGTGAGGCACTAATGCAAAGCTGCCAACCATTACTTTTTTGCAGTATTTGTTACCTTTTTTTTCGAGATAGATATGGCAGTATGATTTTTCTTTGTAGAATGCATTTTTTTGAAAATCTGGTTTTATGTTCATGTATTATACATGTCTTGTGTATGTAATGTATGGGAAGTTCACAGGGGTGCACTGTTCAATATATAGAGTATGTTCTCTTCATGCATGCAAGTACTAATACAGTGTACAGAATAACAATCTGACGCTCTGTCACTGATCACTTTCCAACCATTTCATGGAAATGACCACACAAATTGTTGCACAGTTGGTCCTACTGTCCAATCATATCTTTAGCCTTTATAATAGCTTGTGTAACCAAGCTAGTCTTACTTCTGGGCCAGGCCCTTCTGAGGCTTTAAAAAGTCATGCAAAAATATCATGCATAGAGGTGGATGATATATTACTAGTGCCCTTCCATCTATTGTTGTTCTTCAAAGTAGTAATATTTGATTTACTTAGATTTTCTAGCAGTGACAGATGAAAAGTAACAATTAAGATTTTGTTAGACAAATCAAATTCTCAGCACGTAAGTTACATCATCACATCAGTTTATTTGGGCCTCTACCATTAATTAATGGATATGAAATGAACTACTGTGTATAAACCCAATCCTTTTCCTGCAAAATTTTGTTCGTATAATCTCTAACAAATGCCAAATCATGTCTATGTAAAACATTTAAAAGTGATATAATTAGGAAAATCAGTTAGACTCTGACCAGTAATCAGTTAGACAATGGCCAGTTCATAATGGAAGAGCTTGAAGAGGTCAGAATGTTACAGCCATCTCCCATGTGGGAAAGCTTGGTCCTCATGTTTTGATGGTTTAGCTTGCCATTGGTCACGTCGCATAATGTGCTCTTCATCATTGAGCGAGTCGACAGTGAGCTGGAGGAGAATGAAGTCACTTCACCTTGGCATCGATTTCGGGTACAAAATCAAGCAGGAAGAAGCGGACTTTTCAGCTGAAAGACACCAAGAAGTGGCCCTGCATTGTGCAATCGAGAAAGGATAAATTTACTGCATGATGTCAAGTTTTTGTTTTGGATTTTAGCATTGCATATGGAAGAGCTTATGACATTCAGGCCCCCCTGAGCAAGTAAAAACATGCCAGCATGGCATAAGGTTCTGGAAGCTATCATGACATTGGACAATTCTTCCATCAATGGACTGATTACTCTAGTAATCAAAGTAGAAACTCTGATGAATAACTTTTTAACTGAACACAATATTGCATTTGCTGCTTCAGATCACCTGAGTGACCTTTTCAGAGTATGTTTCCAGACAGCTCTATTGCTTCTAAGTTTGCCCCCCAAAGAACCAAAACAACAGCCATAGTTAGGACTCTTGACCAAGACTTCAGAGGTATTTTTATTTCCATTTCTCCATTTGATGTTCTTCATAATGTAAATCTAGATCTGATATAGATTTAGGTATAAATCAGTAGAAACAATAGAAAGCAGATCAGCTGCTCTGATAGTTCCAGATTTTGTTTGGAGTTCTGATATGTTTCAGTCAACACCTCTATTGATTTTGGTTATGCTGCCCTCATTGTAAATGATTTACAAAAAGTCATCAATAATCTAGTCAGGAAAGAAGATTATGGCCTTAAAATCAGTGTTTTGAAGACTAAAGCTATGGTCATATCTAAATCTAAAACTCCACCAAAGGTTTCTATAAAAGTATATGGAAAAACTCTACAGCAGACAAAGGATAGGATGGTTAGATGATGTAAAAGTGTAACATATGGTAAGAACGAAAGTATAGAAGCAATGGGCAGAGCTACAGAAGATAGGGAAAAATGGTGTGCCATAGTTGCCAACCCCCACCTGATTTGGAAGGCCCATTGATTGACTCATTTCCCCCACTGATTCATCCAATCTACGTACAGCAACAGTCTCACTATTTCCTTCTCAGTTAAACGTGACTGTCTGGGGTATACATTTGTGTTTCATGACAACAAATATTTCTAGTTTATGATTTTTTTATTTTCATTTATACTATCCAACACTATATTATGATTTGCTATTGTGGGGTGATCAGTGATTCATTTAAGGGTTACCTATCAATTAATCCTACATACAGATTTCGTAGTAGCATTGACTATGTTTTTTATAACTTTTTAACAGTTGAAATCCCGAAGAAGATCAGAGAAGTGCCATTCTCTGTGTCAACAGATGGTAGCTCAGATCGTGGGCACAAGGGCAGTTATATCCTGTTATTGCACAATGCTTTGACTCTGAAGTGAAGACAGTTCTCAGTGACCTGCTTGATACCACAAAGGAATGATCAACTGGGAGAAACATCTTTTAGCTTCTTGACAATGTCATAATAGAAAATAAGATCCCATGGAAATATGTCATTTGTTTCACAGCAGATAATGCAGCTGTCATAATGGGAGAGCAGTACAGGGTAGGTGCATTAGTAAAGAACAAAAATCCAGGTATTTTCATCATGGGATGTCCATGTCATCTTCATCTTGCTGCTGAGATAGAGCTAGCTAAGTGCCATTTTCACCACTGGACTTACTTGTTCCTGCTTATTGTTTCTTGGAGAAATCTAGTAGTAATTGCCACAAAGAGTTCCAGGAGGTTCAGACCCTGTGCAATGTTGAACAGCATGCAATCATGAAACATCTGTACTTGCTAGGACTTTTAGAGAAGGGACTGACTAGACTCTTTGGATGATGGGAGCCTTTGAAACAGTACTTATCAAAAGAAGCAGAGTCTACGGGAAAGAAAAGGAATGTAGATGATAATACTCCAAAGGAGTCAAAGAAATAGAAGGTCTACAAGTGGTAGTTGTGCCACACTTTAAGCCAAGACAAGCTAAGTCTCTCCATCTTTCCTAGGAAAGAGCATTGCAGGTCAGACCTCATTAAGCGAGATGTCTCCGCCTTTGTCCTCTCACACAGCCAGTAGTGCAGGACAGGCCTCCTCTAAGAATACATCTCTACTTTCATCTTCTCACAGAGTCAGCAGTGTAAGACAGGCTTCTTCTCACACTGCCAGCAGTGTAGTACATGCTTCCTCTACCTTCATCTCACACAACCAGCAGTGCAAGACAGGCTTACTCTAAGAGGACATCTCTACCTTCATCCTCAAAAAGATTGGGCAAAGTTAACTCAGTGACTGCATCTACTGGGGTATTATTTGCAGTAACAAAAACAAATGTCAGTGCACTCACTGAAAGGGATACATTAGATACCTTTGATAAAGCAGCTTCAAGCTTTGTAGACAACAGAGAGTTTCATCTGAAGCCACATCGATTAGAAGCAGGAAAAAGGTTGATTTGTCTTCCAGTACAGACTGTAGCAAGTGTTTCTGTGGTTAAAGCTGGAAAGATCCTTACAAGACTTAATGATTACAAGCTGTATTGTATATTTCTTTTTAAAACCATGCCTCTATTCAAGAAGCTCAATCTTGAGCTGCAAGAAGAAGCACCAGTGATCCATGTTTTACATAAGAAGTTACAGGTCTTCCTGCAAAAGTTACTGCTCTGCTTTGTGAAGCCCTCAGTGATTGCAAGGTCTCCATCAGTTAAACAGTACAGTTATAGGGAAAAGGGCAATCAGTGACCAGATGAGAATCTCATCTTTGGGAATGATGTTAAGAACTTTCTCAACAAAAGCATTCTCATCAAAAAAGAAGGAAGAATTCTTCACATCAGTCAGGAAATACTTTGTTTGTGTATGTTATTATGTGCTGAAGAAGTTCCCCCTGAAGATTGAGCTGATTCAGTATGCAAGTGTTGCTGACCCAAGGAAGAAGATGAATGCATAATTGGCATCAGTGCTCTACTTTGTGAAGAAATCCCACTTCATGGAAGAGCAGATAGATGAGCTTGAACTTGAATTTGCTCATTACCAGGCAGATCAGCTTGAAAGTATATATCTTGACCAAGGAACTGATTCGTTGTGGGTGCCCATTTCACAACTAAGAGACAAGTCTTCTTGAAATGAAAAGTATGTATATCTTCCCAGAATCATGTTTGCTATCCTGTCAGTTGCTCACAGCAGTGCTGAAGATGAGAGAATTTTCAGTCTGGTAAGGAAAATCACTGAATTTTGCCTGTCTTATTTTGCCTGTCTTGACACATAAACATTATCAGATTTCCTCACACAGAAAGTGCATAGCTTTGCTAAAAAGAAAAAAAAAAGTTGTCATCAATTGAAGTTCAGTGAAAGGCTTCTGGAGAAGTACATACAGGCAACCGCTGCTTATAAAAATAGCTCTCTAGCTAGGACTGAATATGTGTGGACAAACAAACATTAGATTCTCAGTTGACTTAGTTCGAGGACCGAAAATGAAACACTAATGGCTAGGTACTTTATTGGTTGTAAAGTGAATAATTGTGGACTCTCCACATGTAGATAAATGAATGGAGATAACGGCTTGAGCACTGGACATCACAATTTCCTGTGTGGAAAGTGCAGCCTATATTGTGCATGGTTGCAGGTTTTGCTTTGCAATTTTTTTTTTCACTCAAAGTTTCTTACTTTTGCCATCTTTGTTCTGTTTTTTGTTTGACAAGGTTGGCATCTCTGTTCCTTTTTCTGGCATTTTATTTTTAGTCACATTTTTGCTGATTTTATGAAATATTTATTCATTGACTCATTGTTTTTGTGGAAGGAGAAAACTTTATTTTTACTGCTGATGTTTTGACTCCTGAATTGTGTTTGTTACCCACTTTTTGAATTTTGGGTAATTTTATATAGTCGTGCTCAGTGCTAAGTATTCTAACCTAAATCACACTGAAGTAGCCCTCATTAAGGACATGGACACTAACTCTGAACATGCCCTTTTTCTCTAGAATGCTTACAGTTGCTTCACATAGCTACAGGGAACTTTATAAAGAGAAAAAAAAGGCATGCCTCACAGCTCAAGTGTGTATCTTTTTAGAAAGACTTAGGCAAACTTTTTTTACCTCTTCTTGAAATAGCTGTTGAATCAGATAATTTTAGGATTGATGTGGACAACCCTTTTCCTTCACAGTAACCCCTACTCCACCGCCATCTCATATTATCATTACATTTTCCGGTAAGTTTTAGTTAAGAATGTTAAAACTAACCGTTGCAGTTCTGTGGGAAGTAGTTCATTGGTTACGTTGTTGCACGTATATTCTATACTCAAGGTTCAGATATGGAAAATTGGTGCTAAGGAAAATAACTCCCCTTATATATTGGGTTTGAATTGCTCGTGTAATATTTCATAGAATGACAGGTTTTTCGGGAATATGACTGATGATATCTGGGAACCAGTATCACAAAATTTACGACACATATTGTTTTACACAATTGCTTCTCCTGTCTTAAAAGAAAATTGCATACATCCGCTCTACCTGTTGTGTTAACCTTTTCTGTGCTATCATCTTCAGTTGCCGCTAGAGTAGATGGGTGCAATAGTCCTCAATCTAGTCTCTTAATAACTTTTATTCCACACACTTAGTAAAATCTATCAGCTGGCCTTAGATGGCACACTGGACTAAAAGATGATTTACTGAAACATCCTGAAGGCCTTAGTAGCCCTCTAGTAAGCATGGGGAATAGTTGCGTGCCTTTTTTTTTTTGCTTTAAATTGCTGCATCTGAAGTAAGTCTACAGTGCCCATTGAGTCCCCACAGACCCCATCTGCCCATTTTGGGTGCATAACACACCTACCATTTATATAAGTACTTATGCCCTTGAAAATATGGAGAGTCCTGGGTGAGTTAATTAGACACAGAAGAATCTCTCTCATTCTGATTAATCTGAAGAGGAGAGAAGTGGTAATGTACAAAGATGGCGAGGATGAGGAGGATGCACTTGCAAGAGACAGTCCCATTGCAAGACCAACGGGATCATAGTCCAGTTTAGATATGTTTATGTCTTTAGAAGTCAATGATTATAGGCTCAATGCGTAACCCTTCAAAAACATTGAATGCAAATTCTTGATTCATAAGAAAAATATAGAATAACCCTGATTGCATGATTTTAATGAATCAGAAAAAAATATAGTTGCATGTTGAAATTTGAAAATCCATAATCTTAGGGACCAAGCAATGCTTGGATTTTGGAATTTTAATGACATTAGAAACGCAGACTCACAGATTGTGGCCTGAATACAATACCCATGGTTGTAAATTGGATGTTTATGCTCCTTCTGCCTCCAACTGCATGAGTTCCTAATTGGTAAGATGTTCAGAATTTCAGACACATTCTCTGGTTTCTTACTTTATCTTTATTTTCCTAATAACCTTGTGTTTTTTGATGTCACCAAACCTCCTAAGCACCTCTTCGTCATATCAGAATTGATAGCCTTACATTTTGTGTTCCCATACCCTTGATATTCTTGGCCTTACTTTCTCTGTTCCTGTATCCTTAATATTCTTGGCAAACATACAGAAATGGGTACACCTGTAAGGAGTCCTGGGGTTATGTGATTGAAATAGGAAATTTGGCCAGTTATTTACATGTCAAAAATTTATGCTTGATATGGAGAAAGTGTATGTGCTTGAGAATTGTATTTCAGCAACCCTTGTGTTGTTAAGACAGAAAGGAAAGACACTAGCTTGGGCTGGAGAGGAGAACTTTGTAAGTGAAATAGGAAGTTTGTGATATTGAATAAAGTCCAGAGAATTACATGCCAAAAGTTTTTACGTGATGTGGAGGAAGTGTCTGTGCTTGAGAATTGTATTTCAGCAACCCATGTGTAGTTAAGGCAGAAAGGAAAGACACTAGCATGGGCTGGAGAGGGGGAATGTTGCAGCACTGGCTCATGGTACCACTGTCACTTACTCTCACAGTACTCAGGTGGTAGTACCTCTGTAGTCTACGATTGCCTGTTGCCAACTGTTTAATGGGACTGTTCTTTTATGGAGATAGGGCTTTGGTTGTCTTTAGTCACAGAATCATGATGATTGCTGGTCACTGTATAACTGTTGAGATTAAATCTTGACTTTGTGTCCTTGATAGAGGAAGTGAATACTGACCCCGAGGCCTAATGTCCCATGCCCAAATTAATGTACCAGTGATCACTAACGGAGCCAAGACGAGATGTCATGGCAGTAACCTTATTGGATGGTTTTATTGCTGAACCTCAACAAGGCTTTCTTTGTGTTCAGTGCACAGAATCCCAGTTGTTGCTGATGTACTGACAGTCTTGCTGAAGTCAAGATCACATTATATTCCTTTGTCATCGGTAGAGCAGAAGACAAACCTCAAGGCCAAAAGTCCCATATCCTGACTAGCTCAAAGAGGGTACACTAGGGGTATCAAGTCAGAGGGATCTACCCCCGGGTGGTTAGTTCTGTATATCATGGGATCATTCCCCTGTGGAACAAAGTGTGACTTTGATATCATTTGGACACAGAACCTTATTTATTGTTGCTGTACTGTGCTACAAAATAAGTTAGGTTAATTCTATAACCCTGACTTAATCCTTACACAGTGGCCAATATCAAATGACGTTTTCTTAGGAAACAGCCGTCACCATCAGTTGATGCTCTAACTTTTCCCGTCCATATATGTCTCTAGCATTTGTAAAGCACGGCTTGAAAAAAAATATTATTCACTATGGTCATCCTTAAGTTGTTACAGAGTACAATTGCATCTTCCGGGCAGGATGCCAGATTTATACACCCCCTATCATAGTCAGTTTTATGATAAAAGAAACCATTTCTGTTGTTGCAGTGTGTATATTTTTTATGAAGAGTTTTTTTTTATTTACTCATGTAAATAATTTTCTGTGTGTGTACGTAAATGATATGTGAGTACGTATATAATGCATATGATATATGAAAATACTTAAATGTAAATGATAAGTATAAGATGTGTAAAATCA